>JANHFM010004432.1:54143-67574 GCA_032468115.1 Grayia smithii
TTTTTAAATTCCAATTTTAACTTATTATATTTATTATTGTATTTATAACAGTGTTTTATTGAATGTCTTGTTTGTTAATATTGTGAGCCACCCAGAGTCCTGTGGGATATGGGCGGCATATAAATATAATAAATAAATAAATAAATAATAAATAACTCCCAAAGGACTCCGGGCAGCCCACAGAAAAAATACAACAACAAATACATTATAAAAGATTTAAAACAAGTTGAAACAATAAAACCACAGAACCACTCACATCCCGTCTGAGTCACAATAGCGAGATCAATGGCCCCATGCCTGCCGGAAAAGCCAAGTTTTAACTGCTTTGCGGAAGGCCAGTAGGGTGGAGGCAGTCCAGACTTCGGGAGGTAGTTGGTTCCAGAGAGCCGGAGCAACCACAGAGAAAGCCCTTTCTCATGGGCCTGCCAGTCGACATTGTTTAGCTGACGGAACCCGGAGGCCGACCCTGTGGGATCTTACCGGTTGCAGGGAGATGCAGGGTAGAAGACGATTTTGGAGATAACCTGATCCTGAGCCATGTATGTGTGGGTGTCTGCCACTCACACGCCTTCCCCCATGCCAGGTTGGATTGCCAAGCTGGAAAGGTTGGGACCACTGTTCTAATCCAAGCAGGTGACCCTATACTCGTGATGGTGAAACTATGGTACACGTGCCAGAGGTAGCCCGCAGAGCCCTCTCTGCTGGCATGCGTGCCGTTGCCCCAGGTCAGATCTCCATGGTGTTTCTTTTGTGAGCTTGTTTCCCTGCAAATGATGAAACAGAAGCTTACTAAAGAAAATGGCTATGAATGTGCATGCACACATTCACGCACTCGCACACCTTTTAGTTTGGGCATGCATGCACAGTTCGGGCACTCCGTGTCTAAAAGGTTTGCCCTATACCCTTTCAAACAGGTAGCTGTCCAGTCTCTTTTTAAAAACCTCCAGTGATGAAGCACCTACAACTTCTGAAGGCAAGCTATTCCATTAATTGATCTCACTGTTAGAAAGTTTCTCCTGAATTCCAAGATGCTTCTCTCCTTGATTAGTTTTCACTTATTGTTTCTAGTATTGCCTTCTGGTTCTTTGGGAAATAAGTTGACCCCCTTTTCTTTGTAGGAGCCCTTCAAATACAGGAATGTCATGTCACTCACTAGTCTTTGTATCAGACATCTTGGGGAAATACATAACACAGCATTTGTGCATATTGTCATTACTCTGACACACTATTTATTGAAAACACCACTGTGTGAGCACTGTATATGTTTTCTGACTATCAACGCAGCTAAAAAGGATACAGACACAGATAAATAATATAAATGACAATAATAATATTTATTATTTATTATATTATTATAAATAATAATATTACAACTGTACAAGAATAAAACTTTTGCTAAAGTTTTTGCAGGAGAAGACGAATTCAACCCCTGCCACAGAAAGTGTAATGAAACATTAGGATGATTCTATGATCGGGGTAATGAGAGCAAAAGAGACTTCTTCCTAGCATTATTATGGCAGGGTATGTTTAAAATAATGGCAAAAAGGGGAATTAAAAAGCTTCTTGATGCGGGTGAAGGAGAGTGCGAAAGTTGGCTTGAAACTCAACATTAAGAAAACTAAAATCATGGCATCTGGCCCTTTCAATTCCTGGCAAATAGATGGGGAAGAAATGATGGTAGTGACAGATTTTATTTTCCTGGGCTCCAAGATCACCGCAGAAGGGGACTGCAGCCAAGAAATTGAAAGACGCTTGCTCATGGGAAGGAAACCTATGGCAACTCTAAACATCACCCTGCCAACAAAAGTGCGTATAGTAAAGGCTATGGTGTTCCCAGTTGCAATGTATGTCTGTGAAAGTTGGACCATAAGAAAGGCTGAGCACCAAAGAATTGAGGCCTTTGAACTATGGTGCTGGAGAAGACTCCTGCAAGTCCCTTGAACTGCAAGGCGATCAAACTGGTCAGTCCTAGATATCAATCCTGACTGCTCTTTAGAAGGCCAGATCCTGAAGCTGAAGCTCAAATACCTTGGCCACCTAATGAGAAAGAAGGACTCACTGGAAAAGAGCCTAATGCTGGGAAAGAGTGAGGGCAAAAGAAGAATGGGATGACAGAGAACGAGGTGGCTGGAGGGAGTCACTGAGGCAGTAGGCGTGAGCTTAAATATACTCCAGAGGATGGTAGAGGACAGGAAGGTCTGGAGGAACGTTGTCCATGGGGTCGCGATGAGTCAGACACAACTTTGTAACTAACAACAAAATAGCAGCCATTGTATTGAGTTCAAGAAAATAGCTAGAATCAATTTTTTAAAAGATTCTTTGGAAATTAATCTTTAAAATGCCTCTAAGTGCAAACATAACCTTGTATTTTATAGTTTAATCAGATATTTAAATAGTAGAATTAAATTGCAAATTAATTCCTCTTTTTCTCTATAGGTATCGCCTCCATTGGCATAGCTGCTGCTTATTATAGTGAAGGTAAATTCACTAGAAAAGTTTAATTATTTGTTAATATATTTTTTAAAAAAACATGCTAACATTTCTCTCTGCCATTCTTTAAATTTATTTTGTTCTGATTTGTGCTGTGCCTTATCTAGTGGGCTAAAGAGGAATTAGTTGCAGTTCTGAACTCTGTAGTGTATCTATTTCAATTTTTCCTAGACACTACACAACGAAGAGAGGAAGTGCGAAAATATTAAAAAATGTTGATTCAGTGAACAGCCCCCCCCCATTATGTAAAATGACTAATTTTCTAATAAAAATGTAAGAGGCAAAATGGCCAATTTTTGTTAGTGTAATAGCAAGTGTTGATGGCGTCTTTGACTTCCTCTTCTCTCTTACATGGCAGCTCACAGTATTTGCTTCAATAAGCTCTGCACAACAGTTTCTCCATTGTTTTCTTTTAGTTCTGTATATTGGCAGTTTTAAATATTATTACCAATTGGAATGTATCAGTTTCTATCATTTTTGTATTAACATTTAGTGAGCTGCTGAAAGCATTTGTAATTAACATTAGCTGGCCTTAAATTAGCCTTCACTCTTATTCATTCTCCTTTTAGTTTTGATGTGATTGTTAATTTTTTATCCTCAGTCACATTTTAATGCCTACAAATAATTTAAACAAAGTGTAAATTAGAAATTTGAAATATTATTTTGTTATTCAGAGAGCCTGGGATGGAAACTCTTTTATCTTGTTGGCTGTCTCTTTGTAGCTGCACAAAACCTGGAGGAGTGGGAAGTAAGTACTGTAATGTCTTACAAAAAAAGTTAGTTTTATTGGCCAGATAATAAATTTGGGGAAAACAAAACATTCAATAATGGAATGTGCTGAATCCAGAATAGATTGTTCTCAAACTTGTCTGATCAGAAAAGTACTTCTGGTTTGGATAGAGGCATTTCAGTTGTTCTGGAAGTGATTCAACAAATTAGAAAGGTTTGTTTCAGAGTCAAACAAGTAAGAAATCACCCATTCCAAAATTGGAACAATCCGGTTTGAGATTCTGACTTTAAAACAGATAAAGAGTTTGATGGGAAATATGAGATTCTGTAGATTTTACTTTTTTAAGGAGAATCTGAGACTAAATTTATTTACATGATCCAGAGGTTTGGAGTAATAGTCATTGTATATTGAGTATTTTAATTATTGACATTGTTACAGAAAAGCATGTTTATACTTGTCTGACAATGTGATTATTTTCTTCTCATCTAATAAATGGCTTCGTAAGATGATTTATTTATTTATTTCACACAGGAAGCTATATTTGAGAAAGATGCAGGAAAGGTTTACTTAAAGTCGTTCAGCCTTTACAAAAAGCTGTTGACCTTTTCAAGAGCGGGACATGAACAAGGTAAAGCAACGTGCATGCTGTACAGAAAGAAGTAAGATATTTACTTCATCCTGACATATGTACACATTGTAGTAAAGTATATTTAGCTGTGATCATAACTGTGATTCATTAACCTGTTTATTTAGGCAGATTAAAGATTTGCCTCTGCAAAAAACTGAAATGACAATTTCTTCAGAACCCTGCAGAAGCCAAATCCATGTTGCTACAAATTTCTGTTCAATGTTGTCTTTGCTTTTGAGAATAAATATTTTTGTTTTCATAATAACTAGTAGGTTGTGTGTTTCCAATGGTTGCTGAGACTTCAGAATTAGATTTTGCAACTACTATTCATTTTGTCCTTACATGATGTGGCAGCACTTGGATCAACTTGGTTGACTTTGAAAAAAAACTTAGCAGAATTAGATCAAGTTAGTACTTCAAAGGGGATCCCTAGGAAACCTTACAGTTATCAGCTAGATGAGAATGTAAAATAAACATCCTAGAAGGCGGCATTATCCTTGTAAGCACCTGTAGTTCAAGTCTACTTGAAACAACCTTTATTTTATGCTGTGATTGCAGGAATACTAGAATGGTTGGACAATGAACAAATAAACTTCTCCATTTTTCACCAAGAGTTTGTTTATAGCTACCATTTGCTTCGTATTCCATTAATCTGCGCATAAGAAAGCAGTACAATTTTACGATGCAATAGTGTAGCTTGATTTATCATAGGATTTTGAAGACACAAATGTTTAATTCTTTAAAACACAGAATTCCCTGTGTAATAGTTGAAAGTGGACAACTCTTTTATACTGTTTGAAAAGTTGTTAGCAAATCCTCAAGTCTTAAATCTCTAAAATATCCCCCATATATTCATCTTTCCCAAAAAAATAAGTATTAACATCAAAATAACAAATCTATAAGCTAGTAGTCATTTTGTTATGAAAGTACAATTAAGAAATTTGCTTGCGTTCATGTTGAAAGTAGCAAGGCACTTTGTGATTGAAAGGATTAGCTGCTGACATCACTATTGACTGGGGAATGCCCAGATAGAAGTTTCTTTTATGTCCCTTTAATGTGGCCACCAAAATGGTACCTATCTATCTACTTTCAATTGCATGCTTTTAACTGCTAGGTCAGTAGGAGTTGGAGTGAATGATGGGAGCTCATTCCTTCACACTGCAGCACTCTGGTGAACGTGGGCTTGCTAACCTCCAATCCAGCATCCTAACCACATAGCCACCACACTCCTTACTACACAAACTAAATTTATGGTTAGGGTTGAGAGATTCTTGGAGTCTGATTTTGTTTTTTAAAAAATTCACTATATGAATGATGAACTCCATTCTTGCTCTGAGATGTACAAATCATCATTCAAAAGTGCTAGGAGGAGAAATCTAAGTTGTAGGAGGGAAAAGAGAGCTTACGCTAGTATTTTCTAAAGAAGAATTCAGAAAGTCTCCTATCTAGGGTCAATGTTTGTTAGCTCTGTTGGCCCTAAAATTAATAGGAGGCAGTTGAGAGCATGCAAAGAGATTCAGATAGTTTTTACTACTTTTTTGTGTGAATTGTATATAGCATTGATTGACATTATTTTACTAACAATTCAGTGTTTGCTCCTTACAAATAGTGGTTGTTCCATTGGATGAAATACAGGCTGTGAATGTAGAAGAAGAGAAGGTTCGTTACTTTGGGAAGGGATACCTAATTGTACTGCGATTTGGCACTGGATTTTCACACCCTCTTACACAGAATGCAGTGATGGGCTGCAGAAGGTATCTATGAATTTTCTCCTTTGTTATTAATTGGACTATGTTAGGAAGTATCATTTAACCTGAGATTGGCAATCACATTTTCAATAACCCAATTGTCTTTTTGTTACTATTGTTCTTTTCAAATTTTTCAGTTGTGCATAACTTACATTTTCCCAGTTAAAGTTATACAGTTATATGGTAGTAATAGCAATAGACTTATATCCTGCTTCCCAATGCTTTTCAGCCCTCTCTAAATGGTTTCAGAGTCAGCCTATTGACTCCAACAATCTGGCTCCTCATTTACCAACCTCAGAAGGATGGAAGACTGAGTCAACCTTGAGTAGGTCAGGATCAAACCCCTGGAGTGAGCAGTGAGTTAGCCTGCAGTACTGCATTCTAACCATTGTGCCACCATGACTCATTTAAAGTTGTGGCATTTTCATGACTGCAATCTATTCCAGAATGAATTTAAGTGTATTTTATTTTGAAATGTTAAGTGTAGATGTCAGAAATGTTAACGTTTCTGTTCTCCAATTAAAATGAGTTTAGGTTTTTAATTATATCTGTTATAGAACATATTGCAGATTTTTAAGGCCCTTTTTCAAAATATTATATACATCTTCAGTAGAAATAAAGCTACACATTTCTGAAAGTGCTTTAACAATTTTTCCACACATTCTATGTATCTTGTTTCCTGTCAGTTAGCAATTAGATCAGTAGGTTAGCAGGAAAGGCAGAGTGCTTCAGGTAAATTAGTGGTAATACTTCTTAATTATATATCAGGAACTGGCATTTGAAACCCCTTAAAATTAATTTATTTTGTTTAAATATTTTTATCAGACTGAAACTTAATTCAGTTTGAAAATAAAAGTTAACATTAAAACCTTGTGATATTCTTTCAAACAGACATTGGAACAATAAAGGCCAGAGATTTTGCTATACGTTTTAATAAATGTTTTACCTTTACTAGATGGATGCAGAGTTTCATACTTTTGTGACCAGCTCAAGTAGGCATTGGATTCATTAAATCTTACCTATTATTTTTTTTTCTTCCTTAGTGATGTTGAGGCTGTGGCCAACATCATTGTTGGCTTCCTTGAACTGAACGAATTACAGATTGATGAAGGCCTTGAAACTAGTAGTGGAACAGATGTTAGTGATGAAGATCAAGCAAAGGACAAATAGTTACATGAACTCTGATAACGTGGAAACCAAAAATTCTCTGAATGGTAGAAAACTTGAATTTGTTACATTCTTAAGTTCTAGAAACAACTTTTTAATTGTTAACTTCCTGTGTATGTTAAGCATAGAGATTTGCAACAATCAGAAAGAAGTTTAAAAGTCTTCCGTATTTTCTAGAGTCTAAATCTATGGATCTTTTAACTGAAAGATTTTCAGATGGGAATACCATTTGGACATAATTTAGATGATTACTTAATTCCCGATAAGTCTTGAGCCTATTTCTTTCCCCTTCTGCACTCCTTGTGATTATTTAAATTTCAATAAAATCCTCCAGCGAGAGTATCATGAGGCCATAGACTTCGAATGCGGAGCATACTCAACAACTGCACTTCTCCAGGAGGAGCAATATAAAAGCTTTTGCTTCAGAGGAAACCAGTTTGGCACTACACCCAGATTCTGGTTTTTTTTTTCTTAAACAAAAGGGCAAGAACATTCAGAAAGCAGGAACAACTCCAGAGAAGACCCACCTGCAAGTGATTACGAGTTGACAAGCTAGAGACATGTCACATAGCAGAAACTCTTCTAATTGTCTTAGCAATTAAGGAGGTCTGTAATTACACATGGAATTTGTCCTGAGCCCAGGTTGTTTTAAATAAAACTTGACTCCTGCTTATAGTTAATTGGCAGTCTGTAAACTTGTGGTTACCAGTCTCTGATCAACGGTAGTTAGGTTCTCCCTATCTAGAAAAGGACATAAATGGGATTCCAACCAAAGGCTAGCTCTCTAATCACGGCCCACAGAGGTGATACGAGTCGGTAATGGTAAATCAGTGACTGTAATAAATTCTAAAAGGGAGAGAGCTGAAATTAAATATTTTGAATGCAACTTTTTTAAAAAACACATCTTTGTCTTGATCGTTTGCGGTACATTACTGTTAGCTTTTCTACAGAAACCACATTTGATATTGCATCCTTAAAATTGATAAGCACAAAGAAAGTTTGTATGTGCGTGCACATGCTTGTGTGTTTGTTTTCAACTCATGATTCACATTATTATATCCATTTTTCTAATATTAGTTTGATGGTGATATTTAATTTTCTACTGGGTCAAGTACCAATAATGTCTGTGTTAAATTTACTGCAGTTCAAAGGAAACATCTAGTCTAATAGATAATTCAATGATGGATTTTTATTTTAAAAATGGAGAAAATGGTATATGTCAGATATTCCTGTTTAGAGGGTTGTTTTTTTAAAAAAAAAAGAAAAATAGTATCAAAAAAGTTTATCCAGTATATTTTATTAAACTAAAAAGGTGTTAGGGTCATTGGTTTCCAGATATAAAAAGTAAATACCTCACATTCTAGAAATTTTCAAAATATATTGATTGTCTTGATAATTATTACTTTAGTCATTTTCTAAGTGTAAGAGTAGAACCTTGTTGAACAATAATTGTCAAAAAGACATTTTTGTTCAGATATGTTGGCTTATTTGAAAAGTGTTAAGGTGTTCATTGGAAAGTGGATGTGCTTTATAAAGTTTAAATTTTAAAACTTTAAATTTTTAAAAATTATTTAAAAATTATTGCACTGTTTCACACTCAGTACTAATATTTCTTGTCAGATATTCAAATACAATAGTAACACATTTTAATGCTTCCTTTTTAAAACAACTTCTTGCCTTTAAAAAAATAACAATGGTTTAAGAAAAGTTATAAACTCCATTCTATAAATATTTGTTTCCTGGTGATAGAGCATTAGAAATTAAAAGTTTTTTCTTGCACAATTAAGCAACAGAAGTGTGTCTACAAATGTATGTATTTTTAAAAACTGGACAATAATTCACTAAAATTGATACAGTAAAAGAAATATCCATCTAAATGAGATTATAATTATAACATTAAAATAAGAAATGATTCTATATCAAATAGAATTTAACATAGACTTGTGTCTTTGAGATGGTCAGAGAACCTGAGCTGCATAAGGAAATTTAGGCATGCGGCTGTCACCTGTTTCTGGTACATGGAACCTAATGTTCATTGCTCATCTCAGAACTCAATACAGATGGTTATTTGGGGTCAATATTAAGATATTCTGTTGGAAGCAATCTGACAACTTCTTGGAAATATGATTGGTATCTCTGACTAGGAAAAGATAGGCACTCTTCTTTTATATAGTTCTGAAAAAAGTCTTACGTTCAACATTTATTTATAAACATTTGGATTGTAAACTAATCTTAGCCAGGCAGTTTGATTTATTGGAAAATACTATTTAATTAAAGTTTTTGCCTGAAAGAACCTTAATACTTAAAATGGAAAGGTGCCTGTCTGAAGTTAAAACTAAAGAGTCGCTTTAACAATATTGCATATTTTTCCTATATTAAATATCTGGCTGAGGAACAGTTGGTGCTTTAGTAGCTGAAATCACTAAATGTTCAAATGCACAGCTTCAAGAAACTGTGTAACAGATGCAAGATTACTTGCCAATGTATAAACAGACTTAGTTAAATGGAACAGATTACTCTTGTGTGGTCTCTCTTCTCACACATTACAATCTCATGTAAAGTCCTCTGTTAATTTGTACAAGCCCATTTTTAAGTTGTCTGTATGCTAATCCTCACTTTTTTTATGAATTCCTTGAAATTTTTGGTTGCATGAAGATAGTCTTTTTGCTATATTCTGAATGTCCCACCACTGTTTTATTAGAAGATTCCTAAACATTGTAGTACTTAAGAGAAAAAATATATACTTAAATTTCCTCACACTTCAGGGGAAATATTCTAATCATACTAATAATATTTACTTAAAGTGTTTGCATGATTTTTAAATTTGGAAATTTTACAGTGTATATCTTTACACCGAATATGTAGAAGCATGATAGAAAGAAGACTTATATCTCTCATAACCTCAGACTTTCATCATAATGCCGAGCTTATTAAAATTCATCTGGACATACCCTATTATTTATTTGCTTGATTCTAGCTGAAAGTTGAATTTCCAATTAGCAAAGTCATATATCAAAATGCTAAGACAGTTCCTGTACTGCACAGTTCAGATCATCTACTGTTCCTTGAAGTCTTTGAAGGCTTGGCTGGACATTTTCTTCTATCCATTCTTCTATAGCAGTGTTGTAGAAAATCTTTTTCATGGCTGTTTGCAATTCTTCTGTTAGAACAGTCCATTTGGTCAGAAGCCTAAGCAAAAAAAGAGATGCCATATGTTGAATAAAATACCTTGTGCTACAAAGAAGATCACATAAGAGAAGATGCAAGAAATAAGGGGAGTATGATGTGGCAGAAGTTTTCATTCTCTAGTTGATAGTCAGCATTAAATAGGACATTAAAATATTACTTTTCCCATTACTTTTCAATTCAATGTGTTCCCTTCTTATTTAAGCTTCCTTCTTGTCAACTTTATTTCTTCAATTATGCAACCTTGTTCTGTTTTGTACTGTGCAAGATTTGCTGATCTCTCTTTCTCTACCTGGCTCTAAACAGCCTGTTGAGTTACTGCAGTCAATATAGATAATACTGCCTTGAGGGCCCAGCTATTTGATTAAATACAATCTATTTCACCATGTTTCCCATCTCTGAAGTCACTCGCGTTTCTAACTTGTATAATCCTATTTTCTCTCCTGTGTGTTCAAGATTCTGAAATCTGAAGAGATTCTGCTCCTCAGCCTGTTTCTTTCTTCAGATCCTATGCGTGTTTCTTTCTCCACAATTCAATTTATGTTATCATTTTCTGACATCTATAGTCCCATTCCATATTTTTAGTTATGTCTCAGCCCATCCTTCTACTAATTGTCTTATATCTAGATATTAACATTTCTGCCTAGCTAAATTCATCTTTCACGTCCCATGAAGGACCAGCACTTTGTCAACATTCCTTTTTTAAGCCTTTTAAGTTGGCAATTTAAATTTCCACAAATAATTCATGATTTCCAACAGTCCTGTAGTTCAAGGAAGTTCAAAAATAGGGGATAGATATATTTGCTTTTATTCATCTCTGCCTTTAAGTGTGTTATTTATCTGATACATACACATACAATCACATACAAGTGAATCTGAATAATTTGCTTTTATTAATATGGTAATAAGGGAAATATTTTGCTATTTCTGAATTTGATTAAGTTATAGACTGTCAGCTGACCAAAATTTACAATAACATACATAACTATATCTGAGCTGATGCAGCGAAATCAATGAGATATATTTGTTATGACTAATAATATAAGTTCCATTAACTATAGCTCTAAACCTGATTGAATCTGGATTGAATCCATAAAGAATAACACTTAAGTCTCAGCCTACAGGACTGCCTGTATTGATGGGTTTGAACAAGAGTGTAAACTTATAGCCATCTGTCTGTCCCGAACTAGTTTTAAAAATGCAGATTTTGCACGAGATCACAGATCTTGAATTACCTTACAGCATCCGGCTGAAAGTGATGAATCATTATGGGATGTATCTTCTTTCTTTTTCTGTGGTAGGGACTAAACCAACCTGTAACATATCTAAAAATTCAGACTGATATGAATGAACAAAAACAAACAATGAGTTGAGAGACTTCACATAAGTCCATATATTCTATATTAGAATATTTAAAATTTAGAAGGCATTTATTCAGGACCATTTAACACAATATTGATGCTCTTTAAATGTCATGTAAACATGATGTGGTATTTATTGGGTGATTTAATATGTAACAAAATGATACTGTGTTTTATACAGATACAAATTCAATTATATATAGGAATCAACTTTTTTGGGGGGGAGGGGTAATTTCTCACCTGTTATTTTCCAAAAGTTCATCTACTGAGGATTTGAGGTAAAATGCAATTTGAGTCACAAATGAGAGAATATCATTTCCTGGGAAAGTCCCTGTGACATCACTGTTCAAAAAGAGAATCTGTATCAGCTTTCATAATAAGTGGCTAGAAAAAAACATTTTACTAAATGACTAAACATATTGTTCATTTGATTGTGAATTACTCTGGGCAGCCTTTTTAAAAGGGAATTAAAAAAATATTAATAAAATATTGGGAAAGAATGAGCTTCCTGATAATACATTTAGGCCTTTTTGGATGATGCCTGAGCCTTATTCAGGTACCTATTAAATGAGGGAAGAGGATAAACCTTGGTCTTCTCTAATCAGTAGAAAGATCAATCTTTATAGAAGGAAAAAATGTATAGTTGTTGACTTCCTCACAATTAAGAACTTCGGTAGAAAAAAACCTCACTTGGCACAGATGTCCTTGCCATATTTGCTTATGTCTCTGCTAATAAGGTCATCAGTATATCCTTAGAGGAAGAATGAATGAGTGCTAAATGAGTTGTTAATGCAGAAATGGATGGCAGTTTTCTATCCAATGACAACAGATTTTATCAAATCTTCAGAAATGGAAGACATATCTTTGTCTTCCTATGGGCTTCCTCACTGATACGGAAAGTCAGCAGGAAAAGTCAAAAATTCTGATCACATGATCATGGGTACAGCAATGGTTGGAAATTCGAGTCAGTTGCTGAGTGCCCAGATCACAATCAAATGACCATGGGAATGCTGTAATGGACAAAATTACAAGAACCCATGGTCAGTACCATTTGTTCAGCACTGTTATATCTTTGAATGGTCACAACAAATTAACATAACCCAAGGACTACTTGTAATTTAATTAACCTTGATTGGATTGCTAAATATTTAAGACAAGGATGTCAACTTGTGGTCTTATACCTCCTTTTTCAATGGCCTCACTATCCTCCCAAGATGCTATTATCTGGAAATCCCTTCCATGTAATTTAAAAAATGTATTATGCAGCTTTGCTTACTTCTAATTTAGGAAAAAGGATGTGCAAAACTCACTAACTTGATAATGGAATGTTTCAGAGAAATCTGGAACAGCTCTCCCTCAAACCATGCCATTTTGGGTGTGGTTCCACAGTTTTATGAGTTGTGATATCTCAAACCACTTCTGCTTTTGAAGGATTACTTCCAGAAATATCTGAACTGTTCCTGAAATGCCACTGTCAGGGGATTTTGGCACAATTTTAAAGCAAAACAAAATGTTGTAATTCTCTAGAATGTTCAACTCTTATTTCTCCTTATTTTGAAGATGAGTAAGAGTAGATTTAATTTTTAATAATAATTCAATAATAATGGAAAACGTGGGACTTTTACCTCATGAAGCTGTCTATTTCCAAATGGGAGAGCCCCAGTAATTTTTCTACATCTTCTCTCACTTTTTCTGAATAGCCACCTTAAAGATCCAAAGAAGAGCTTTTTTAAGCATAAAATTTGGAAAAGTAAACAAAATTGGATAATTATCTTGTACAGCAATTTATTACAATGGTAATGGAAAATTGAGGAATGCCAAAAATGTCTCATTAGCGTTCAGACATGCTCCTGCTACTTCATTTCATGTTGGTGATAATTGCAGTAAAGGTCCTGTTCAAATGTTCCTCAGCTGGACATGCGACTGTATCAGTTCTCTGGATACATCTTGCCCATCCCTCTACTGTTGCTGAAAATATGTTGATCCTATAAACCAGTGTTTCTCAACCATGGCCGCTGAAAGATGTGTGGACTTCAACTTCCAGAATTCCCCAGCCAGCAGAGCTGGCTGGGGAATTCTGAGAGTTGACGTCCACACATCTTCCAGCGGCCAAGGTTGAGA
>JANHFM010004434.1:19864-32437 GCA_032468115.1 Grayia smithii
CTTGGCCACTGGAAGATGTGTAGACTTCAATTCCCAGAATTCCCCAGCCAGCTCTTCTGGCTGGGGAATTTTGGGTGTTGAAGTCCACATATCTTCCAGTGGCCAAGGTTGAGAAACACTGTTTTAGAATAACAGAGTTGGAAGGGACCTTGGAAGTCTTGCTATATGATCTAGTATTTTGTTTTCTTGGTTAGCTGTGGTCATTCAGTAAATGAATCATACTTTAAAGTGACATCAGAATACAGCCATCATTTATAATTGACATACTTTTTGCCTTTTCTGTTATATGTAAGCAAAATTACTGAGGTTAAGTAGTATATTGCATATGCTTGTCTAGGTATATGCATGGAAGCTTCCTATTCTGTCCGGAAACCCAATCTTCCTCTTCCCAATGAATCTAGGCTTGGCAAGTCAGGCCAGTATATAACTATTAAGATCCCTGACAGGACATTGAACCACCTGTAGACAGGTTGATGTTGATATTGGTATATTGATGGCCCATCAATTCAGGACACAGGCAAAAATGTCAGCCTTATTCAGTGTAGCTGCATCACTAGTAACTGTACGCTGGACTACAGAGCATGTATAACTCCAGGTTCTGAAGACAAGTTATAATTCACTTTGTTCTGAGAAGACTTTTTTTAATTACTTTGCTCAGCTAATATTACTACTGTAAAACATTTTCTCTACTTAACCTGTTTAGTCTTCAAAAGAAATTACCTTTTGGAATGTCTGATTATAATAATTCAAAATACTTACTAACCTGGAAATAAACTTCTAATTGAAAGGTGATGATGGAGGGGAATCCATCTGTCTTTTATTTTAACAGTGTGTAAATTTGAACTCTGATTTTCCTAACTTCATAAGGCTTGTCTCTTTTTTTTAAAGGAACTCTAAGCAATAAGAACAATTGAAAGAAATAGAGATGCTTCTTCCATTCAGTTCTCCCATAATAAATAGAAGGAGATCTAGTTTAGAAACCTTCAAGTACCTTTTGTTACAAATAATAGATTTAGCAGAGGGGTTACACTCAGCTACGTATTTATAAATGATCAAAGGAAAAAATAAGACTCATTCAGCACATGTTTCAACAGAGAATGCTCCTTGTAAATAGTGACCTATATAATCAGCTCTGGGACTCTTAACTGTCATGTGACTTTACTATATTGCAATTTAAGTGCAAGTAATGTCATTAATTGTACTATTTATATAGACCTTTTAATTATTTAAAAAGATTGCTTCACAACTTTTCAGCATTGTTTTACGATAAAACCATCTTATCCTCACTTTTCAAAAATGGGTATGTAAAGGGAGAAAGAGAACGGCACATGATTATGTAGAAAACTTAAGTGCCCAGCAAATGTTTAAATATTACATGTCAGGTCTATACTTGTCTTGAATCTGTACAAAAATTGAGCTAATGTGTTAGATTGCATTGATGATCCTCTCATGATACAGTATATCAGTACATTAAATTACCATTAGCATATTTTAGTTCTCCCAGGTCTTTAGCACCTTGAAATAAAGTCTCAATCAATTATACAGAGTTCATTACTTAATAAATACGCATAGATTGCATTACATCTTTTCTTTACTTCTGAGTAAAACAATTTTATTTTACTAGAAGTTGTGTTATTCTGCACTAGTTTATTGGCCATGGTTTAATTATGACACAGCAGTGTCCTCTAAAATTACCCAATGCTGAATAGATAAAATTCAGCTTTCCCTAAAGGACTTTTCCCATGGATACAAAAGAAAAATTGATGGCACAAGACCGTTCCTGTACAATTCCAGCATAGGTCTTTAGGGTAATAGATTTAGTCTACTAGATAATTTCTGGCTGATGGCTCGACTCAGGGCATCATACACAGAGCATTGTCTTTGATTCAGTAAAGCACCAGTGTCCCCAGAGAAATTGGCTTTCACTTTATTTAACTCTCCTCCAATGTATAAAACTGAGGATACACATTCAAGAGAAATTAATGAGGAGCATCCAATCAGAATGCCCAGATAAACTTTCTCCAACCATTCTTTCTGAGTGAATATGTATTTTTAAAAAAAAACAACCAAAAGCTTATTCAAGGAGATAATATCTAGTTTAACTAGATTTGACCATTTTATATATATTTGGAATTATTTTATTTACCGTATATATGTGTGTTATTTTCCTATATTTACATTTCTACTTCCCTATCCCCAATTTTTATAACTATAGATTGTCCTGATTAGTTTTACAAAATAATTGTTAATTAAAAATTTTCCTAAATGCAAGACTGTCTGATGTGTTTCAGAATTATCACAAGGTTTAAGTTCTCTGCCAGTTTTTCTGTTTCTGAGAATTGGATTAAACAAAATAGTCCTCAGAAAAAAAGATAGTAATTTCTTATCTGGCCAATCTGATGGATGCTTCACCCTGACCTATTACAATTATTTAATGATTGAACAAACTTATGTGGCTTCCCTAGTCACACCTTGTGATTCTGGGACCCTTACAACATTATAAATCCAAAAAATAAAAACTGTACCCCACTTTTATTACATACAAATTTTATGGAATAAAATTACATTCTCCTACAGCGCACTGAGAAGAGATGTGTCAGGTAAGACCAATGTCCTTTTTACTGGAGAATGATGGTTATATCACGAATTATGTGGCTGAACTGTTAGTAGAGAAAAGCAGTCTATTTTACAATAAGAGTAGCATGGTTTTAGTAGAGGTTGTTCAGAATCATCCCATTTAGAGTTCTTATTTTTCTGAAAAATAGATTGCTTCTTGTTAGCTTGTGAATATTTCAAGAGTTTCATTAATACTATATTTTTTCCAGGTCTTATTTCTTTTCCTAAAACCCTTAAGGCACAGAGGAATTGTCACAAACATTGCCATGAAACCCAATCTGAAACAATGGAAACAAGTAATGCTGTTTGGAATATTTGCCTGGGGCCTCCTGTTCCTATTTATCTTCATATATTTCACAGATAGCAACACCACAGATGCAGTTCCGAGTTCCTTTTCGTATGTTGAGACTAAAAGACTCTTGCCTATTCAAGGCAAACAGAGGGTTATCATGGGAGCAATTCATGACCCACCCTTCTCCGAAACAGTCGATGAGATGTTCTTCAATAAAGATGTCTTAGATTCATTTAAGTCAGAGACTGGGAATATTAAAAAGTGGACTGGCTTAGATAATAGTTTTGAAAGTGAAGAATTTTTTCCTTCTCAGTTAAGAAGAAAATCCAAAAGCAATTTTCATCAGAGGAACAGTGATTATTTATTTGCTGCTGGTCAGCCTCAGTTATCAAATAATGTTCAGCGAATAGTGAAATTAAACTCTGCACAGGGGGAGGTTCAGAAGAGGAATATTTTACAGAACAGTTGGTTCCCTCAAAAGAAGATAAAGAAAAGACACATAAATCACAGAAGAAGAGAACTGGTTGAAGAGTCCCATGAATGGAATGAAATTTATTCCACAATGTCAAAATCATTCCTATTCAGGCTTTGGAGGGGGGATGTCTCCTCTAAGATGCTGAATCCTCGCCTTCAGAAAGCGATGAAAGATTACTTGAATGCCAACAAGCATGGGGTGAAGTTCAGAGGGAAGCAAAACTCCCAACTGACTTCAGAACAGCTCTTCTGTGAGCTCAAGGCACGTGTAAACATCAGAACCATTGATGGCGAGGAAGCTCCCTTTTCAGTCCTTGGTTGGAAAAAACACGTCCCTCAAACTTCACTGAATAAATTATATCCTCGTGGATTTGGAAGCTGTGCTGTCGTTATGTCTGCTGGTGCCATACTGAACTCTTCTCTGGGGCATGAAATAGGTGGGTAAAGATGTTTAGCTTATTTGAACTCTGCTAATGTAGCTGGAATCCAGATAATCACATATGGGCAAATTCTGTACTCTTTGGCCTTTATAAGATAAGGTAAAAGAAGCAGTGGATTAGACCAAAGTTCATAAGAAAGCATCCTGTTCTGTATAGAGGCAACCATATTCTTTTTCTGGAATTAAACAGAATAGCATTTTGTAGCAATCTTCCCATATTGCTATTCTCATGTGTCATATTCTCTATGACACTATAGCAAGGCATACTTCCTCTGAATCAAGTAGTAATATGCATTGTCTCCATTTGAAGACAACAAATTGTTAAGTGTTATGAGAAGGTTTTTTCCTCCCTTCCAACAGTTAGTTTCTCCTTTTTATATGATCTTTTCTATCAACTCCTACCCCACCCCACCAAAAAAATATATACTTTTGCGAACCAATGTATTTGGAGGTCTGTGGAGATTCTTAATTATCCAGGTCATGGTTATTCCAAAGGTGCTTTTCAAAATGCAACTGGACTCGTTTTTTTCCTTGAAGACATTTTGTTGAACTGAAGAAACTTCTTCAATGAGAAGCAAAACTTCTTTAAGGAAAAGCAAAGAAAGTCCAGTTGCCTTTTGAAAAGCATCTTTGGTACAATGTGTTTGGCGGAAAAATCCGTACATTTTGTTTTTAATATAAATGCATATTCCTCATATGACCTGAATCAGTACAGAAACAATGTATATTGCATTTTTCTAAATTTTAAAATACGTATAACACACATTTAAAAATCTATATTCAACAAATATATTAAGGGTTAGGGTTTACAAAATATTTGTATTAGGGCAATGCATATGGATATAAACACAATTTGGGGCATATTTTGCTAAATTGTTTAGAAATAGGACAAACATACCTGGTCTTTGAAAAATTAGAAATTGAGAGAAACAAATTTTACAGATTAATGCATTTCAAGTGGAAATGTTATCAAGCCAGATTAAATACTCAGTTTATAATATTTTTGATTTTATAAACATATGAAACAGAATTCTCATTTATTTTAGTTTTCTTTTATCCCTATCAAATAATTATTCAATCTAAATAAAAATGCCACATTTAAAACTTGGTTAAGATTGGAGAAATTTATACACACACAAAATTCCATTACACTATAAACAGCTGTAACATTCCAGTAAACTAGTATAGCAGTCAGTGAGACTCTGCTTTGGATACATCATACATTTAATTACAAGCAGCACTGCAATGTCAATTAGGGAAAAATTCCATTACTATATGGAAGCAGAAAAGTTTAAACAATGAATTAACTATAGTAACAGATTTTATGTAAAGGCTAAATCATACATTTAACCTTGTTTTCCACCAGATGTTGAACGGCAACTATCAGCATTCTTTACCATTGGTTGATTGGGCCTGCCAGATATTAAAGAACAGCAACATCTGGACACCCCAGGCAGTACTGTGCCCAGGCAATGGTGTTCCTAGATAAGTGAATCATTTGAAAGCATGAAAGGACATTAAGGTTAAATAGCTTTTAACCTTCTATATGAAATTATAATAAAAGTATCAGTAAATATAATATATTCAGTGTGATTAGTGTTAATACAACAGTTTGTTAGCTATTCTATTATCATTAACTCTCAGTACATGAACTTGAGTCATGAAGAAAATAGTCATTTCTTTGCATATAATATACTTAAAAAACTTATAAAAGTTCTTTTTTAAATTTTAATATAAATTTCAGCCCTTTCATTTTCCCGTTTATTCATTGGTATAATATAACCAAAGGCTTTAGCCATTTTTTCTCTTTCATTTCTTTTTCTGTCTCAAATCTAAATAAAAACATACGTTTTAGCAATTACATGTTCATCATTATCACTTAATTCAATTTCAAATTCTGCCTTATGTTCTTCAATTCCAAATGTCCTATTATCTTCTTTAAATCTTTCTGTCAGCTATACAAATGAGAACCATTGAAATGTTTCTCAGTCAGTTGGTCTTTTGACTTCATGTCTTTAGTCTCCATGTTCCTGTTTTAACAATTCACAATATAATATATTCCAAAAGATGATTCAACATGTTTTGCTTGGTTAATGTATTGGTTAGGGAATAATGCATTCAAAGATTATTACAGGAAATTTGAATTTTTTTTCAGCATTTTTACCTCTTATAAGTAGCAATGTTATGAACAGATTAATATCTTTATAGTCCAGTATCCTATTTTATAGAATGGCCCTCCAGACCTCTCTCTGGGAAGCCCATAGATGATGGCATGCTCTCTTTTCTGCTGTTGATAGATCATTGGACAGCCTTATAGTTCTCCAGATCAATAGGCACCAACTGATCTGTTGTTCATAATTGTAAATTTTAAAGCAATTCAAAGTGATGAAGAAAAGCAGTGCTGTTCTTACAGTCTTCTTAAGGACACTTGATAATTGTAAATTTTAGAGCAATTACATGTTCATCATTGATAGTATGATACTAATATAAAAATGTGTAGTATTTTTTATTAATTTTTAAATCCCAATGGATATAAATTTGAGCTGTTTGCTTTAGTGAAGTTAGATTTCCACGTTGCTGAATTATCCAGTGCAAAAAAAAAAAATCCAACATGAGCCAACAGTTTCTTGGACTTAATTCTTAAGATGGCACTCTACTTTTGTTTTTGGAGATTCTCAGTCATCCAGGTCATAATTGTTTCAAAGGTGCATTTTTCTTGAAAAATGCACCTTTGAACTGTTTTTTTTTCTTGAGGAGGAAAATGTTTTGCTTCTCATCCAAGAAGCTTCATCCTTACCATCAGAACTGATCAAGCTTCTTGGATGAGAAGCAAAATGTTTTCTTCTTCTTCCTCAAGAAGAAAATAGTTCAGTTCCCTTTTGAAGGAAAAAAAAAAAACACCTTTGAGTGGTTTTTTCCCTTCAAAATCTAATCCAAGAATTAGAGTTCCTAAATTAAAGCCTGTAATAGGCAGAATCACTTGCTTTCCCCTTTTCTCTAATTTTCCTCTCCCCCATGATTTTTCTAAACATAATTTAATAATCTTTGTATCGTATCGTACAGTAATAATAAGCATTTAAAGTAGCAAAAACTGCCTCCCTTCCCCTCCATTTTTGTACTTCTCTCCAGTTTTCAAAATGGCTACGGGTTTGTTTGGATTTGTTTTTACTGAATTGTATCTTATTTTTTTTATAGAAAGCTAAGTGTCAAAAAATGTTAATTAGCTAACATCAGAAGTTGAGAGATGAAAAAGTAATGAATTAATTCCCCTGCTTAATAAACTCATGTGGTCATGTGTGACATCTACAAGACAAAACTCTTAAGCAACATTTCATGTGTAACCTCAATAAGACACTTTATCCTGTACTTCAATATGAAAAATATTCTTTATAAGTGCAAAATAAATAATGCAGAACTAAAATACAAACAGTTTTCTTTAGGGATAATACAAATCCATGTCTGAATCCATTAAGAAGGATGCAAAATTTGAAGTCCTCTAAACCATGTGATGCAGACAGTTTTCCATTCACCCCTCACTACATGTTCTTCAAGACAGAGAGAGAAGAGTTTCTCTGTTATTAACTCTCACAAATATTAAGTTGTCCTATGGGTACTTGAATGTTTTCTTATTTTTACATTTAAATATCCTCTTTATCTTATTACTTGTTATTCTTTTCTCAAAAACTAAAATGTTTGTGAGCATTGAAAGTGCTATCATTATCCAGTTATTTCTGTAGGCATCTGTGCTCAGCATAAGAGCCATGCTGTCCTAGCACTGAATGTCAAAAGTGGGTAATGTCAGGTATTAAAGGAAGTCCTACTGGTATGAAAACTTCCGTTGTAAAAAAAAAACATTTTCCCCTTTTCTCACAGTATGAGAAAATAAAACAATTCAAGTTAATAGATTTTTTTTTCAATGGTAGTTGCTTAGTGTCTCATTTTTATCTCCCTACTCTTTGAAGATTCACTGAATATACATTAATTAAAACATTTTCGAAGCCAAGTTTATTTTTAAGGCTTTTGAGAGAACAATGACCTTTATTATATAAATACATGTACCACTTTTTCCATTAATCTTTGTCATTTAAACAGGATTAACAGTTTTGTGTCAAGCATAACCTTCCTGGAATCATTCTTTATATTTAGTATGTTCACTATATTGTGATTCATCCTTTATTCAAAATGTTTCTCTTGCATCTGTGGTGATACACATTTCCCTCTCTTCAAAATATTCATTAAACATCCCTATATATATGCAAATAAAGATACCAGCTTGCATATGGAAGAGACCATCTTGAATAATACTTGGCTGAAAAAAATTCCTCCAATTTCCTGAAAGTTTTCTTCCTCTGGGGGAAAAAAAAGTTTCTGTTTTTTATCTCGCTCTCAGTTGCACAAGAATTTATTTTAGTGATGCTTATGAGGTTTGTTTATTTTTGTGAAGCAGTGGAAGGCACTTCATATCATCCTGTATCTCTCTTATTGTTCTGTGGCCCCCTGACTGTCCTACTCCTACCATACGGGGAGTTGCCTCATAATGTCTTTCTCTGAGATGTTTTTGAAACATGGATCAGAGAGGCTGCAAACTACAGAAGAGATTATTTAGCATAAAACAGAACATTCCAACACAACTTCAAAAGCAATTTCTTTCTCATTAATTTAGTAAAATTACAGATAGTTCTCAGCTCACAGTTGGGAACAGAATTTTTATTGCTAAGCAAGATGTTTATTAAGTGAGTTGCACCCCATTTTACAACCTTTTTTGCTACAAGCAAATCACTCTATTAAGTGAATCACTCAGTCATTAAGCGAATCTGAATCATACATGCCTCTTATCAATGCTTGAATTTTGATCACATGACTGGATGGCAGGACATAAATTAGAGCCTGGAACATCTCCCTGCCCCCCCTCCCTCAAAACTATGAAGGAGGTTTCTCATATTATCACCGACTCCTTGTCTGCTAGAGGTCGGCAAATCTTGGTTTTTCCATTGCATGCAAAAATAATTAAAACAAAACCCGAAGTACATTCTAATTACTTTATTTAGAAACAAAAAGTAAAAATACTGACTGCCTACATTATTGCAGATGCTCACCAGTGAGCATTACAGAGAGAAGAAAAAGAAAACAGGAAAGTAGAAAGCAAAACAAAAATTGTCTTCCAGACATGCGCATAAAGTATAAAACCAGGTGTGTAACCAAAATATAGCCGGGTCATGTGACAATCATCATGGTTACAAAGATACCGTGTCCTACAAACAGAAAACCTCATTGGAGCCTGCTGGCAACAAAAATATCGTAGTGACAAGATTATCCTTGAATACCTTGTTTCCAGGGGTAGAATTTTACTGCTTCGGACCAGTTCAGGCTAACTGGTAGCTCTGACGATCAGCTGAAAGTGAACCGGTTTGCTCTGACGATCAGCTGGGCCCGCCCACCCATCTCTGCACTTTACTTACCTATATCTTCGCAGCTGATTAGAGGGCTGGAGCAGATTGCCACGCCTCAGCTGTTTTAATTCCCAAGCACTAACTCAGAAAGTGATTTTTCGTTCAATTGATCACGGTTCTTAAACTGGTAGGATCTGACCACTGCCTGTTTCTACCTGCTAATCCCTGATGACACCTTGATTTAATGAAGATTTCCAGGAAATGAAATGGCAGAAATAATACCTAAAGCACCTGTGCCAAAAGATATAAAGTAACACCTGACTGAGCATATGTACAAGTTCAGGTTTGAAACTACACCATGGTGACAAGAGGCAAAATGCCTTTAGTTTGCTCTCTTATTAACTTTTGATTGTGTGGATTTTTTTTTGTTCACAACTGAGTTTCACTATCCTTGTCATCTTTATTCTTCATTTTTCTCTTTTGTTACTTTTCTTGTTTTTAGTGTTGTATTTGTAACACATTCAGTGTGGCTGGGAAACAAGCAGTATTTATTATTTGTTTATTAAATATGGCAACCTTTTGGACCAACTGCAGTGTCTGGGGATTGAGACACAGACTGATAGTGGTTTCATGCCTTAATAGGCAGTTTCATTCAATGGCTGCTAGAGCAAAGAAATCAACTATTTTTTTAATGAGGGATTCCAGTTCTCTTTCTTCACCTTTTTACACCTATATGAAGATACTGAGGAAAGTTCTCCATCAATTTTAGATGTATCAATATGTTGGTGTTATACCCAGCTTCACATTGCTAACTGAGGCCTGGCAGAATATAATACTTCTATCTTTTCTGAAAGCCATTACAATCTGTATAGGGAAAATTAGGCTGAATCTGAATTCCAGTTGCTGTTTATCTATTTAGATATTCTGACAGTGCCACTGCTGCCTCTTAAGGAGAGTGCACTGCTGTTGAAAAAACAAGTCTGCGACTTGCGGATCCTCAAAGACTCAAAACTACTTCATCACGGGAAATGAAAGCTCTGGCTAAGGTCATATCCATGTTCAGCTAGTGCACAAATTGCAGTCTTTCCCAGGATGGAAGTAATAGTACCCTGCTTTTCCTCTTTCCCACACAGCTGGACTATGCAATGCATTCTGCCAATGGTTGTCCCGGAATACTGCCAGAAGCTTCAGTCAGTCTAGAAAAGGGATGTCAAACACACGTTCTCATGGTGGTGTCACATGACGTATTGGGACTTTTCCCCCCCCTTCATTAAACCAGGTGTGGGCATGGCCAGCACATGATGCATCCAGGCCATGGACCAGGAGTTTGACAGCCCTGGTCTACAACAATGTTTCTAAGCCTTGGTAACCTGAAGATGTATGTATTTCAAGTCCCAGAAGTATTTTCCACCTTAAATAGTAGAGAGAGAGAATTAACGACTCAAATTTTGCTTCACTTTTAGCCATTTTTTTTACATATTATACATTGTAGATTGTAAAATATGCTCGCTTTATTAGTGAAATCGAAAGGGATCTGGTTATATATATGCATGTTTTTAAAGGACAGTTGAGCAAAGAAGAACCTATATGATATGTTCATTTCATTTCAAACAGTGAGATTATTTTTCTGGAGAATGTTATGACTAGCCTCTTACAAAAGAACAAAGAATAAATAAAGAAAATGAGAAAGCCTCCTCCACAACATGTATTGAGCCCGAAGGAATAGACAAGTGAAATAAAGTAGATGCAACAGATTCCAGCTGTTTTCAACCACAGTCCAATAAAAATCCTACATACCAAAACCAAATAAGTGGAATTAGCATATTAATGTACTATGTATAATTTATTTCTATGGGACATCTGTGAATAGTTTTCTCAATATTATGTACATAAAGTCATCATCTCAGTGAGATTTTGACACATTTTTGTGAGATGCTAAATTAAATTTAGAACATGCAGTGATGTTGAGACCACATTTATTCAAAACTTTTCTAAACAACTGAGTCTTTCCCCAGAATTCCCTGCTGATGCTATATCATATGAACCTGGAAAAATGCACATAGTTTAAATAGTTGCAAAGTAATCCTAGATATATGCTCTGTGAGTTTCAAAGCACCTTTGTTTTCAAATCTGATGTATACATAGCTCTATTAAATATCCCTGGTATACACCTATATAAACATAAAGATATAAACACATACACAAGCCAGTGTGACACACTTGTTCTAAGATTGTTTTATATTAAAACTCTCATGTCTGTTTGATTGTTTGGGCAAAGCAGTGCATCATAGGGCAACAATTTTTCTCGGTTAACAAGTTGTTATTAGTTTGTTGAAATATAAAGTACAAAACAAAGAAAGAAAAATAGTTGATGAAATGAGAAGGAAGGAAAAGGGGAAGAGAAAAACGTGCAAGGCAAAGGCAAAAAGAAAAAAAGGCATTGACTTCTGACTCCTTTTGGTGTGGTAGAATAACATAAAACCTCAACTTTTTACTTTTATATAATAATATATAGCAGGCATTTCTGTAACATCAAACCTATCTAATTGGCAAAATCAAAGTCAAAGTTTCATTTTTTTCCCACCACAAGCACAAAGTCCATAAGCAGTTTCCAAATAAAATCAAAATTAATTATGTTCTTTTCTTTAATCATAGCAGTCAATTTGGCCATTTCCACTAACTCCATCAACTTTTGCGGCCATTTGTCTGTTGTGACAATCAAAGTATCCTTCCAAAGTATCCTTTTTATGCATAAGGTATTCTTGCTGCTGTCAGCATATACAACATCAAAGATCCAATTTTTTCCCTAAGTTCTTTATCCATTAAACCTAAGAGAAAAATCTCTGGTTTCATCTTTATATTCACTTTAAGAATCTTCTGTATTAGGATATGAATCCTGCTCCAATATTTCTTTGCTTTGTCACATGTCCACCATAAATGATAAAAGGTCACTTCTTTACATTGCATTTCCAACATACATTTGAAATACTTTTATATATTTTGACGATTTGTCCGGTTTTAGATACCAATAGTACATCATCTTATATGAAATTTAAATGATAATTTAATATGAAATTTAGACCTTTCATCCATATATTTTCCCATTGTTCAAGTATTACCATGTTTTCCAGAAAATATGACCTGTCTTATATTTTTCTGAATCTCGAAATAAGCGCTTGGCTTTATTTTTGGGGATGTCTTATTATTTTGGGGAGCATGGAGCAAGATGGTGCTTCTCTTGCCATCTTACCTGATTTCCAGCTCTGTCTCCCTAACTCTAACCAGAGGAAATGGCAGGAATCGGCTGTGCATGTGTTTTAATATTTTCAGGGAGGGCTTATTTGGGGGGGGGGGGCGTATTT
>JANHFM010004434.1:32537-48790 GCA_032468115.1 Grayia smithii
AGCGTGTTGCAATAATCCAGGCGTGAGGTGACGAGGTCATGAGTGACTGTGAGGAGAGCCTCCCGGTCCAGGTAGGGTCGCAACTGGTGCACTAGGCGAACCTGTGCAAAAGCTCCCTTAGCCACAGCTGACAGATGTTGCTCCAGTTTCAAGCTGTGGATCTAGGAGGACACCCAAATTGCGAACCCCATTCTGAGGGGAACAATTCCTCCTCCCCCAGAACCAAGGGTGGAAAATCAACATGGAACTTGTTCATGTTGTATTGTCAAGCCAATGGTAAAATAAATCCCTTATCTTATAGTATTGTTTATCTTCTTGTTCTCTAATTTCAAATGTCAATTTACTGATTTCAGCACACCCCATAATTTTCTTTTTAAAAAATCTTTCTTTACAAAATAATGTTCTTGATAATTTCATCTTGCGTTGGTATTTTCTCATTTTTTCCAGTTTTTAGCAAACACAAGTCTAGCCGCTGTTCATATATTCACAATCGAGTAAATGCCACCTGTAAAACATCCTGTCCAAATTTTCCTTGTCGACGCTGTCATTTTATAATTTTGCACCCACAATTTTTGCCATTTCTCTAAATCAGTTCCATAACCAAAATTTTTCCCCCGTGCAATCATTGTTTCTTTAACTTGTTCTTCATCCAATTTTGCCTCTAATAAGTAACCATACAGTTTTTTAATTACAAAGCCATCAGAGCCTATTCAAATTTTATCTAAATTAGTCCAAGTGTTATAAAAACCTTCTGTCTTAGAATCTTCATCATATCTAGTTAACCATTTTGTTTGAACGGTCTCTTGACTGAGCCCAGAGGTCTGCAATCTTAAACATTCAAAGAGCCACTTGGGCCCGTTTCCCACAGAAAACAAAACACTGGGAGCCACAAAAGCTGGGTGGGCGTGGCCAATTTGACATCACTCACTCCCACTCAGTCACATGACACCCCCTCCCAGCCACGCCTACCCAGGTTTTGTGGCTCCAGGTATTTTCTTTTAAACAGGTCTCCCTCTTTCTCCCTCCCTCTCTCTTTCTTCCTCCCTCTCATCTTTCTTCCTCTTTCTCCTCTCTTTCTCCCTCTCTCCTCTCTCCCTCCCTCATCTTTCTCCCTTTCATCTTTCCCCTCTCATCTTTCTCCCCCTCTCTCATTCCTCCCTCTCTTTCTCATCTCTTTCTCATCTTTCTCACTCTCCCTCCCTCTCATCTCTTTTTCTCCTCTTTCTCATCTCTCTGCCTCTCATCTCTCTACCCTCTCTCCCTACCTCGTGTCTGTGTGTGTGTGTGTGTGTGTGTGTGTGGCGGGGACACCCAGTGGTGGGATCATCTGACAGGGAGCTGCAGGAGAGGGTCCAAAGAGCCGCATGCGGCTCTAGAGCTGCACTTTGCTGACCCCTGGACTAGATGATCTACCCGGTACCTTTAAACTCTTGTGATTCAGTTGTCAACCTCTCTCCTTCTCGTTGGCAGATCTGATGCTCCCGGATCCCGACACCAAGGGCCCAAATGCGACGGCGCCAGCTTGCCAATCCATTTACTTCAACGACTGCCTGTCCATGAGCCGGTGCCGCGCAGCCTGCCAGTCGGTGGGCGCCTGGCGTTACCGCTGGTTTCACAGCGCCTGCTGCCAGTGCCTGGGACCGGATTGCCAGGGCTACGGAGGTGCCCACGCCAGTTGCTCTAACTGCCAGGACTGAGTTGGTGTTGCTTTCTCCTTCCTTGACACGCAGAGCGTCGTGTCGCCTGCGCTTTTCTGCACAGCCTCCCCCCCCCTGCAAACCGCACACGGCCATTACAGGTAGTCCTCGACTTATGTCCACAAGGGAGCCCCCACGTGTCCGTTCTTAAGCGAAGCATTTGTTAAAAGTGAGTTTGGTCCCATTTTACGACCTTTCTTTTGCCCCCTGTTCAGGGGTGGGTTCTACCCACCTTCGCTACTGGTTCTCTTTGAGTGCATGCGTGCACGCGTGCGCACGAAATTTGCGCACGCGTAAACCGCGCTACCGTGCATGCGCAGAAACTTTTATTTCTGAAAAAATCGCCGAAAAAGCACTCTGCGCATGCGCAGAACGCTAATTTCGGGGATTTTTGAAAAAAAAGGTAAGTTGGGGCACGCAGGTGGGCCGGGGGCCGGGACGCTGCAAACCGGTTCGGTGACGTCACAGCGTCACCGCTACCTATTCGCGCGAACCGGACCGAACTGGGGGCAACCCACCACTGGTGTATACGATAATTCTGCAAACAAATTTTAGTTATGAAACTCACACTGTCGTATCTAATTCATGGCAACCCGTATTATTCTGTTCTCTTCTTCTGTTTTGGTAGAGTTCTAACATTACTTCATTTATAGAAAGTTACATTCTCACGATTCTCTTCCCCCCCAATCACCACCTCATAGCCCATTTGCCTGCTGACCCCCTTCTCTCTCTTAAAATGGTGTTCTGTCATTCCAGACCTAATGTTTCACCCCTTATTACCTGCTCTAGAGAGTTTCACTTATATACCTCCAGGCTGATGATGACAGCAACAATAATGGTAGTACATATAATTTTATCTGCCATGTTTCAGATGTTTAAAGCACTTTTGTGATACATTTATATCAGCAGATAATGAGATAAGCTGCAAAATATTTAAGACGGATTCTTCTAATGGCAATCCATACAATACTCACTTCTTTCGTATTTCTCTTTTCTTCACGAACTATCACCCCTTTTGTTCCTTAAAAGCTTAATTCTTTGCTGTTTTTTTACATTAGGCCACTGTTCATTTCTTTTGTCCTTTAGTTACTGAGAAAGGAATGCACAGAAGAAAAAGACAAATGTTTTATTTCCTAGTGCATGTATATTTTATCTTCCTGTCCATAGATATGTTCCTTCTGCTAATGTTCACTTTAATTTTATTGCTTATTTAAGATATTCTTGCTTTATATCACATCAGATCTCATGTGGTTTGCTGTCATCCTAAGGTTCAAACCTTACAGTTTTAATATGCACTTTTGTACCATATTTATGTTGGTATTTATACGAAAATGCACCCTAGTTTACTCATCTACTTTTTTTTCACTTTTTGTGGGAGAGGAAAAGATGAATGATAGGTAGACAAAACATGAAAGAAAGGGCATAGAAGTGGAAAATGCTAGCATCTGGACCTCCTATAAAATGCCGTGAATGAGACAGCCTGATGATAGAACAAAAAGCTTTTTGGAAAACTACTTATATCTCACAATGGAACTGTAAGCCCTTCAAAGTAGTCCAGGCAAGAAACCAGAACCATTAGTACTACCTTACTATTGCCCTGACTTTGACTCTTTCGCTTCCTGTCTCCCAATTACAGGAACATTCTTTCTCCTGACAATGTAGCTACATTACATTGATCAGGTGCCATCAAGCCAGTGACAACCCTTGGTGACCACATTCATTTTTCTCAAGAAGAATCTGATCCTAGCTTGGTCTTTTAGCTCTTACAATGGTGCACCCATTGTTGTTGCAATCAAGGCAACCCAGCTTCCTGTTTCCTTCTCTTTCCTTCAATCTTTCCCAGTAATACAGAATTTTCAGATACTATTCAATCTAGCCAATACCTACCATGTAGAATTCCAGGGCTTAGGAATGCACTATAGAATTGTTTCACAGCAGAATGACAAAATATGGTATGAATAACTGAACTGTGCTTGATGAGGAAATAAACATTGCCAGGATATATTCACACAGTCTCATAATTTAAATATTGGCATAGTAATACAAGACTCAGCAAAATGTATTTGAAGATAAATATACAAAATGCATAAACATACCCAAAGTATATAAACTTTAGGAATTGCATTACAACTGAGTATTTCTTCAGAGCATAGCTTTTAAAACAATAGTAAAAAATGGAAATAATAAGTGTAACTAGTTCTGCAACTAGGTATTTGCATTTATTGTCTCTTTGTGAAAAGAATTATATATAACAATAGAACCATATTTACATGGATTATTAATTTTTCTGTTCTAATTTAAAAAGCTTAATGAATTTTCTGTTCACATGGACCACTTACATTTCCATACTAATTTTAAAAGCTTAAATATTTGTCTTGGTTTAGTTCTTTGTACTAAGTCTTGAGTGAATTTAAATATTATAATAAAATATAATGGAAAACGAGTGGTGTGGTGGCCTAGATGTGCAGCCTCACAGTAAAGTGGTTGTGAGTTTGATTCTAGGTAGCAGCAAATATTTCTCTTTCTGGGCACAAAGTGAACATGTCTGCTGTGAGCTCCGTGTAGGTGACAGGAAGGGCATCCAACCAGTAAAAGCTCAGTTCCATTCAGTCGCCTTGACTCCATCGTGATGCAAGAAATTACACAGTGGTGAAATCCATTTTTTTTTACTACCAGTTCTGTGGGCGTGGCTTGGTGTGCATGGCAGGGGAAGGGTACTGCAAATCTCCATTCTCACCCCACTCCAGGGGAAGGATACTGCAAAATCCCAATTCCCTCCCCACTCCTGGGAGAAGGATATTGCAAAATCTCCATTCCCACCCACTCCATTCCCATCCCAGTCAGAGGTGGTACTTGCTGGTTTTCCAAACTGCTCAAAATTTCCACTACTGGTTCTCCAGAACCTGTCAGAACCTGCTAGATTTCATCCTGAGATTACAGGGTCGTTAAAAGAAAAAAACAAGAATATGGTAGTAAATATTCGTGCATAATACCTGCAGATCAAGCATGTATACTAGAATCCATTTAGAATATAGTGGAATCTATTTTTAAGTAAGCATCTGTATGATTGCACATGTATAAAAACTCAAATAAACGTAACTTTTTTCATACTAGATTCTCATGATGCAGTTCTGCGATTCAATTCTGCTCCAACAAAAGGTTATGAAAAAGATGTTGGAAATAAAACTACAATGCGCATCGTTAATTCCCAGGTAAATCTGTTGGAAGATCCAAATGTATATTATTTTCTAGGAGATATTGACCTTTTGTAAGCAATATAAAACTTAATAAATACATTTCTAAAAGTTTACATGTATCTATCTATCACCATCCACATACTCTACAGAATATTATTAACCGCTCTACAACATAATTTTAAAATGTATAATCTAAGTTTTTAGGTTCTACTGTTCAAATAAACTCATATTTTATTTATTAATCAAAAAAGGATTGCTGCTTTTAGATAGTTGATAATCATCAACCAGCATATCTATTAGTTTTAGTGTAAAATTATTTTACCATAAGATTGTAAATTAACTTCTAGCTTCATAATACAGTATGTACAGAAAATATAATAATTTTATATCCTAGGGATCACATAAAAAGACAGAAGAGGAAAATAAACAGGAAAGCCAGACTAAGTGGCTTTGTTGATTGATCTGTCCCTTTCATCTTTATTATTTCATTCTTTATAAATTACATCTTAAGTAGACAACTTCATTTTTTCTGCATTTTAAATGTATAAATTTATGCTTCCTAGGCAAATAATCAGGGCAGATCTTTTGGATTGTATAATTTTCCAGATATATACTTCTTATCTTTAAACATGCATGCAAAAATGGTTTGGAGAAAGATACTTTAAATTAGTTAGAAAGATATTTTGTGCAGAAGTAAATCTGAATTTTTGAAATTTAAAAATGCCATAAGATATGGAAATTGGATGGAATGGTTATAGATTTTAGTACATACTGTACTGGCATTAAATATTCAGACCGTTATACCATAAGAACTCAAAGGAACTAGATAAAATAGAGATGACATAAACCAGCAAAGTTGTAGAGAGTAGAATGAAGCTAAGAATTTAAGAGGTTAGAGATTCATGATCAAACAGAATGAATACTCCTTTTTAAAAACCTGCAGCACCCTCTTGTGGCAGGTACATTATTCACTTCAAAACAAACTTCTATTTGTATGTATTTTTAAATTTATATTTCTTAGCTATGACTTGCAGCCAATAAATTCTCCACTCCTCAGGACATAATTATTTCTTAAATACTTGTTGAAAAATATTTCATGCCTGCAGTATTCCTGTATATGCTGAAAAAATGACTTTACTTTTTTTTGCATGGGATCTCATCACTCTTGAGCATACAGGTTGTCCTCACTTACCAACCACAATGGGGATTGGCAACAACAACACTAAGTGCTGCTGTCACTAAGAGAAACATTGCATGACCACGCTTCTCTTACAACATCACTTTTGCTTTCATAGTTCATCACAGTCATTAAAGGGGCATCAATGACTGCCATTTCTTTTTGACTCCACTTGTCGGAAGCAGGTTGTGAAGCACACATATAGCAATTGTGACTGTGGGATGCTGCAACGGTTGTCAACATATCTTCAGCTGTTGTAGTTTAACAGTTACAATTACTGATTGAAACGTACACAGAAAAAAACAAACAAAACTGGTATGCTTCTATGTAGACAGAAGCTTTTTGGCAGAGCCATTTTCACTTATTACTTTCTTCCGTGAAAGTGAAAAGAGAACACTTATTTTCTCTACAATGGTATTCTACATATTGTGCAAGGGTACTTAAAGTTTATTTTCAAAAGAGAGAGGGGGGCATTTAAACCTGATAACAGAAGGATTGGGGTGGGGGACTTAAAGCTAATTTTTAAGCTAAACTGCCAGATAATGGTAAGAACATAGAAAAGAAATAAAGTTTGGAATATTTTTAGTAGATATTGTTTCTTTGCATTTAACAGATTCTTACCAATCCTAATTATCATTTCGTCGGTAACTCCTTGTATAAAGATGTTATTTTAGTGGCTTGGGATCCTGCTCCTTATTCTTCAAACTTGGATAAGGTAAGTCATAAGTTATTGTGTTGACACCAACACAATACTACTATGTACTTTCTTATTCAAAAGAAATGAGCTTCACAGTCTTCCTCAGGGTTTTTGCCAAAACTGAATCTATAATAGGAATTGTTAAACCATTTTCGGGATGTAGATTTGAATGTTTAAAATACTGAAAAGCAATGTTGTTCTTGATATCTCATTGAAATGTATTCACAGAGGAGAAAATGACTAACCCAAAGATCTGCCAGTATATAGTTGGACTTTAGCCATTTTTAAATATCTAGCTTTAGGGAGTACTCTGTATTTCCATTTTTTAAAAATGTTTTCTGATCCATATGTGCACACATCTATGAACATTTTCTATATATCCCACTATTCTTTTTCAAGATAAGCAAAGTTTTAGAAAAACAGTAATAGTAAGCAAAAAAAGAAAGGATGAAATAGTAGACAGCAAGAAAGGAATGATAATGAAACATCACCATTCACTATTTTATCAAATTTGTTTGCACCCTGCTTCACACTCTGCCTTGTGTTTCTTTAAACTTTTCCCTTTTTTAGAATATAAATTCAGCCACAACTTTCTTGAACTTTCCTTTCCTTTCAGTCCATGTATTTTTCCTTCATGTATCTCTTTTACAGCTCAGCCCCATTCATTTTATTTGCCCAAACCTCCCCATCATATTTTTTCTGTACTAATTGTCAATTCTTGTATTTGGTCTACATTCAAATACAAGCGAGGACTATCGGTAGTTAATAGTGATTAAAACAGTGATAGATTTTTAAGTCAAAGATGTAGCATTTTGCTTCTCCTGTGCTATATACCAAGATGCATTCATATTTACAAAGATAACAATGTGATACCTTAGAGTCCAGGGACGTGGTGGCTCAGTGGCTTAGACGCTGTCGATCGAAAGGTCGGCAGTTCAGCAGTTCGAATCCCTAGTGCTGCGTAACAGGGTGAGCTCCCATGACTTATCCCAGCTTCTGCCAACCTAGCAGTTCAAAAGCACATAAAAAATGCAAGTAGAAAAACAGGGTCCACCTTTGGTGGGAAGGTAACAGCGTTCCATGTGCCTTTGGCGTTGAGTCATGCCAGCCACATGACCATGGAGATGTCTTTGAACAGCGCTAGCTCTTCGGCTTTGAAACGAAGATGAGCACCGCCCCCTAGAGTCGGGAACGACTAGCACATCTGTGCGAAGAGAACCTTTACCTTTACCTTAGATTATTTTTGGTGTATGCTAAGCACTCTTACGAATTTTTTTAAATTTTCCCTGCTAGTGGTATAAGAATCCAGACTACAACTTGTTTACTCCATACGTACAGCATCGCAGTAAGAATCCAAACCAGCCATTCTACATTCTTCATCCAAAATTTATATGGCAGCTCTGGGATATTATTCAGGAGAACACTAAAGAGAAAATACAGCCCAACCCTCCTTCGTCAGGTTTCATTGGTAAGTATGTTGATGGTAGATTTTCTCATGAGTTGTGTCTGTGTAAATAATTATTTATATCAGTTGAATCTTGAATATCAAAATGGTAAAACAAAATGGTAAAATAAAATGGTGAAACAAAATAAATTACAAAAACTGAGGGTTGTTCAGTAGTCATATCAACTGCTCTTATTTCCTAATTTTTCAACCGCTTTTATTTCCTAATTTTTTCAGGACACCTGGAATTTCTGAAAAAATCATTTATTATTGACGTGTATGCCACAACTTTTGTCTATGGTGGACAAGAAGCTTTTACTTGGTTTCTTACAAAGATAAAATATAAAATTAATGAATAATGACTAAAGTGATAAATCATCTTGCCAGGTCACAGTTTAACTCTAGAAATGGAAGTATTTTAAGCTATGGCTTGCTGGCATTTGGGAATTAATTGAATATTTTAGCTTAAGTAGCTGAAATTGTAAATAAATTTGTATAAAGATGTTTCAGTGATACTTGCATAAACATCAAAGAATTTATGAATCATAATGTCACAATTCAGAGCATACAGATAGTGTCTATTTTCTAATATAACAAGGTCATCCAGCTGGCTTTATGCCAAAGGTAGGACTTGAACTGGGACTTGAACCTTCCTGTTTTTAGCCAGGTGCCTTAACAACAGCATCAGACTGGCTCTCTTGCCATTAGTTGGGTCATCTTTTTACGTAGTCTTATTTTCTCACTGTACTCTGTGTCTTACATTACTAGAGCCTGCAGATCACTAATAGTGTCATTAACATAGCACAGATGGATTATTGTTTCTTCCTCTAATTTTAAAGTCACCATCATCTTTGAATCCTGCTTTCTTCAATATATATTAAGCATATAGGTTGATTAAATAAGGAAAGAGTTTACAGCTTTATTTTAGTCTTTTACCAATGTGAAGCCAGTCTATGCCATGGTAGTGCAGTGGTTAGAATGCAGTATTGCAGGCTAATTCTGCTGACTGCTAGGTGCTTGCTCCTCACTGGCTCAAGGGTGACTCAGCCTTCCATCCTTCCAAGGTCAGTAAATGAGGACCCAGATTGTTAGGAAAAATATGCTGACTCTGTAAACCACTTAGAGAGGGCTGTAAAGCACTGTGAAGCAGAATATAAATGCTATTGCTATTCTGTCAAGGCTGTGGCTTTTCTTCTAGTGTATAGGTTTTGTAAGAGGACAATGAAATATTTTGGCATTCCCATTTTTCTAAGCATATTTCAAATGATCAATACAGTCAAAGACCTTTTTATTGATTTATTTTTTGTATTCTTTGGGTTTTTCAATTATCCAGAATACACCAGCAATAATGTTTCTTATTCCTGGATCTTTTTCAAAGCAACTTGATGATTTGGTTTTCTCTCTTATCACATAGGGCTCCAATCTTTATTGCATTACCCTAAGCATTGTTTTGTTAGCATGTGAAGTTAAGGACATACCTTGCATGAAAGTCTGCTTTCTTTGGTACTTGTGTGTAGACTGAACTATTCCAGTCTGTTAGCTACTGTGTCATTCTACAGATTGGCTGGCATAGTTTAGTTAGAATCTTTACTGATTCTTTTTTTGTTGCTTACATATTTCTATAAATATATCGTCAATTCTTTAGCTTTCCAAATTGGCAATGAAGACTCTTAATTTGACTTCATCGTCTAGTACTAGAAATTCTTATAAATAGGTAATATCTTCTAAGAAATCTCTATTATGCAGTATTTTAGTATACTGCCTTTGGTTGATCTGTTTGGAGTCAGTTAAATCTTTTAGTATACAAATTTGAAGTTGGAAACTCTTTGAGTTCAAAAATATTGTGGAAGATTTTTTTTGTCTTCATGTTAGTTCCCAGGTTTTTTTAATTTTCATTGAAATACTCTCTCTTTTTTAGCAGCCTTCTGAAATCCCTGAGATCTTCATCTTTTTTGGCATTACATTTTCTGGGGGTAGAAGTTCATTCTTTGAGCTTGTGGGTTGGTTTCCAAACATTTCGTTACCAGGGTAGGTAACATTTTAGGAAGGGGGTGAGATAAAGATGAACAAATAGAAAGGTGATGTAGTACACAACATAGCTAAATGCTGGCAATATTATTTGGAACCTTTTGAGACATTGAGAGACATATACATTCTAGCAATCAGTTCAAAAATAAATCGATATATAATTTGAGTTCCATTTGCACCAGATTAAAATATTGACATCACTATGTTAAAAAAAGGTTTTGATTGCAAATCTGCTAAAAAACATGGAAGCGAAGACGCTCCATTTTACTTGGCTATGATAGATGCGTGTATCTATCACATGTATCTTCAGGATGTAATATTCCTCTCAATGCCAACAAACGGAGAAAAGCCATTCTATTCATGTTTGGCTTTTGGCTATGACAACTGGTGGGAACTGACTGTTGAATTACACAGGCTTTGGCTGTCATCCAGAAGGGAAGTGGTTTTGTCCTTAAACAAATCCAGACACAGAAAGATTTGCAGCACTTTAGAGACAAAGAAATGAAACAAGCATGGGTGTAATTACAGTCTCTGTCAGAAACACCATAAAGCAACTGCTTCAAAATATTCTGATAGGTGCTTTGTGTGTACCTTGTACCTTGATTTCATGTTTGAAATCAATTTCTTATTTTGGTCCTAAAATACTGTTCAACCCTGTTGATCAGAAATGCTATTATAATGATTGCAATGAAGTTTTCAGTTATTATTATGAATTTCTAACTTGGGACCCATATATTTCATAAATTAAAATTATAAATATGTGATTTTTACTACTTACTGTGTCTTTGACCAGAATGAAATACAATAGACATTAATCCCCATATTTTAAAAGAAAGGAGCAAGGATTGCTGACCAGTGTTTGGTAAGTTTCAGATATATGTTGTTTTAAATATTTGAGAAAAAAACCCAACACCTTCAACATTAAGGAAATACCACTGGATTCCCATACTATTCTTTAAAGTAGAGGCTGGGAATTTTTGTCATTACAGATGTTGCTAAACCACAATTCCGAGCATCCTTCCCTAGTCCGGCTGTTGAGAGTTAACAGTTTAGAACATCTGGAGGATCACAGAGTTCGGCCTTTGCTTTACATATCCATTGCAATATTTCCCTTCCTTCAGTTCACAATTGAGCATAATGGGTCACAAAAGAGTTAAGGATATCAATTTAAAAATCAGTTATTTGGGTGTGGATTAATTTAATAACATTGTAGGCTCTGAAATCAACTGCATTTAAGTGACTTATTACTAGCTTCTTACTGATATCACTGGGACTAAAAGTGATCAATTTACTCTGAATCTTACTCTCTTTTCCATGAAGAGTACTTTGTTTATATTTCAAAAGCAAAATGAGGTTTGGGAAAATAATACTCATTAAGACAACTGAAGAAAAGATGAGTATCTTTTCCATACAAAGGCACACAGCAGATGTAGAGGAAGAGAACCAGTGGTGGGTTTCTACCAGTTCGCCCCAGTTGGGGCAAATTGGGAATGGCAGTGGCAGGAGGCTCCACCACACACCCAGACATCATCACGGATGCTCTGCGCATGCGCAGAAGTGCCAAGCGCGAGTGAAGCAAGCGCATACACACTCCCAGTTCTGAAACTGGTAGCGAAGGTAAGTGGAACCCACTACTGAAGAGAACAGAAGCTGGTAGCAGCCAGAAAACCATCTCAACTTTTCATCATAGAAGGCTGATACAAAAATGAAGATCCCAGCAGCCTTGTTAGACTTGTAAACTGTGATAAATGAAAGTGGTATCAATGACGATTTCATGTTTGGTTTGGTTTCCTATCTTAAAAAGAACTTTTTTTCATAAAACTATCTAGTAATTTTTAATTACACCCAGAATTGTGTAATTTCTTACACAATATATTACAAGCAATTATGTCTTGTTTTATATAATGTAACTCTTCAATTGACATTTATTTGAGCCATAATGATTACCTGGTAAAATAGTCTATTGCTGAATACTGATTGCAGAACTAGGCATTAAAGAAACTTTTTAAAAAAATAGTTACTGATGAGTATGAAATTTGCATAAATTCCTTTTGGGCTTTGTTTTTAGTTTCTGCAGTAACAGCATTCATAGCTTGGAAGGGGGGCAAAGTATATTTTATAATGTTACGTAGAAAACACATTTACAATGTATAATTTTTTTTATTATTAAATCTATATAGCCACTCATCTCACAATATTGACCATTTTTATTTTTAGAGTTATTTTAATCTAGAGACTGTATATGTGTATAAAGACTTACCTTTTTATGCTAAAGTATTCAGAGCTTTTGCATCTATTGGCATATTTGAGTTTAAAAGGAAAACTTTATGGCTTTATTATATGTAAATATTAGAACATTGTCTTTTGCCTAGCCTAATCCTAACCCTAACTCTATAGAACAGGAAGAACAGGAACAATATAATTTTTTCCAATAAAGAAATAAATTATTTTAAATAAATATTAAAATTTTCAGTTGATTACACTGCACTGAGCAATGAGCATTAAAATATTTACCAATGTGGTATTGTAGGCATTAAAGTATTAGAAATTATATTGCTACTTTCTATTTTGCAAAAAGGAAAATTTGGATAGCTCAGGTGCAAGAAAATCAATAGTTCTTACATTAGTTATGCTACAGTCCATACATATGTTCTGAGAGAGAGATAATCTGCCTGAAAATATTCAATTGCCACATACACATGATAAAGGAATCTCATGGCATCAGGGGTGGTATTCACTTACCTTCGCTACCAATTTGCAAATGTGAGCGAGCGTGCTCGCTTCGCTTGCGCGCATCACCTATGCACATGCACAGGACCTTCTGTGCATGCGCAGAGCATCAAAAATGGGACATGAACCTCCCATTGGGTGGGTGAGCGGAACCTCCCGCAGCCACTACTGGTTCACCTGAACTGGATAGAACCAGCTGAATACCAACACTGCATGGCATGCTTTGAAAGGCTATCATAGCCCAAACAGGATCATTTGCGTGCTTAACAAGTGGCTACATTTAATAACTTCCAGTGATGTGAGTCTACTGATTGCTTTTGCTATATTGCCTTTTGAATCAGTATAGGAACAAGATGCAAAACATTTCAGTAATCACCTTGGTCCATATCAGCAGAGCCATGAAAAACAGCTCTCTTCCTCCTCTTCTTTCTCTTCTCATCTGGAAGAGATACTTTGTGATGACTAAGAAGGTCAGAGGCCCAGGCCTGTTCAGTGAGAAAGAAGCAGCCTTCACCGTCTCCTTATCATACTTTGGGCTTCTGGGATTGAACTTTCAGTGCATAAGGACCCCCTTGTGAAGTTTTTTCTCTCTTTATTTTTAACATATAGTAGCTAGGAGAGCCTTGGTTTCTCTTCCAGCAATGCAAGGCTAATAGCATTTACATAAGTAGATACATGAGCGTGTACTCCCCCATAACTTGGTCTTATAGCTCTGATGATTTTGTATGCAGTAAAAAGGCGAAAATCACCTGGAAGCTCTAATTACAAAGCTGAGGAAAGACTTGAAATCCAGAAAGGGTTTTTTTTAAACCAGCTTCATTTCCAGCTAGTTTGTACATGGCATTCAAGCATCTTAAGTCTGCAGTGTAAGAAACCCTGTAAAGAAAAGAAATGCCTTTCTGCAAACTCCAGACATTTTCAGACTATCATGTTGCTCCCTGAATCCCCCACATGGGCATCTTAGCCACTTTACAGCCTTGGCAACAAAATCTGACCCTGAAACCTTGTCATCATCATCAGGTAGATAGGCTAATTAAAACAAGATTCAGAAAGCCCTCAGAGATCCTCTAGCCAACTTTCTTATCTAAGCAGGACTTTTACAATGTTTAATTTGTCATAACCATCATTCCTTGGAGCATAAGGAGGAACCAAGAAAGCTTTGGAAGTCAGTCCATTCATCTAGAGTTACATCCCAAGAAGCAAAAAGAATCAACTCTTTGCTGATTTGCTGAGCACATTAAGTTGTGCTCAAAAAAGTTGTAAGCCGCCCTGAGTCTCCGGAGAAGGGCGGGGTATAAATGGAATTTTAAAAAAAAAACTCCTCTGAGTATGGAACCTGCAATCCCAGTTGTGGTTTTTTTAAATCAATATTATAACCAAGCCTGCTTGGGTAAGAGAACCAAGAATTTGGGAGGCACACAAGCATAATTTTCCAAACAGACATTCCCAGAAAAATCTTTATTGAATCACTATTGCCTACATTCTGGATGAATGAATGATCTGCACTTCCTTGGACAATTGGTTAGCCAAGAAGAGATTACTGGACTAAATGGGCCAGAGGTCCGATCAGAAGAACACTTCTGAAGTTCTAAGCTGTTAGAAAGTAGATATGTCTAGTAGCTGAGCTGCTACAAAAAGGAGCAGCTGTTAACAAGTTGCATTCACTTCAGCAAATGTTATTATTCTTGAAATATATTTGTCAGTATTCAACTAGGGAGGACAATCTGTGTATATGTTGTTTTTACACACTTTTTAATATCTTGTTTAGCTTTGCTTTACTCTTGCATTTTTTTTCTTTTTCTGAGTTTGTATTTTAATTTTGTGAATAAAAATTTAAAAATATTGAAAGAAAAAGGAGCAGTTGTTAACTAGTTGCATTCACTGTCAGCAAATGTGGCCGCATTCTTTAAAAAAAGACAATTCAGATAGTGTTTATAATTCCAGCTGAATTATGAACAAAGGTTCAACTTTATTTTTCCATATCTTTGTTTTTATCATAGTTTAAATTCAAAGTATAATTGTTTATATACAAGTTGTCCTCAACTTACAAAAGTAGTGGAGCCTGCCCATTTCAGTCTTAAATTATGATGATTGTAAAGAGGGTTACCCTGTCACCAACCTAGTTTTACAACCTTTTTTGCAGTGGTTAAGCAAACCAATTGTTGATAATAGGCTGGTTTTCTGCAAAAATATAATAAAACACAGTCGCATGACTGGGACGCTGCAAATGGTCATAAATGCAGGCCAATTGCCAAGCACTCAAAATGTGGTCGTGTGACTGTAAGGGGGGATGTCAGGCAGTCATTGGAACTTCGGGATTGAGTCATAAATTGCCCTGGGAAGGTCCATCATAACTTTGAAAGCTAAGTGGAATGATTTGGGATAGATAAGAAGCAGTGGTAAACTTCATACAAGTTGATTACAATAACAGTTTGTTCACAGAAAATTTTGAAATTTTAATCTTGCTATTTTTTTTTATTGTTTTACCTGTTAAATATTTTGTCATTAATATAGTAGATAAATGACAGGTTAATAATCTGCAAAAAGAATTAGTAGTTTAAAAATTTGGAGGTCTTTAATATTGTTGTAATATATTTAGCAGTATTCAGCTGGGTGGATAATAGGTGTAGATGAGTTAGTGGTTTTTAATGTACTTTTTAATGTCTTGTTTGTTTAGTGGTTTTTTTTAATTTATGGTGGTTTTATTTTAACTTTTTTTAATAAAATAAAAAATAGAAAATGATCTTTGAAAGCTGAGCTGTAAATTGGGGACTTCTTTATTCAGGAGTTTTTATAGGCATTTGAAGGAAACGCTTGTACAGACCCAGTGCTTGCAATGGGAGCACCAGTGGTGGGTTGCTCCCGGTTCGGTCCGGTTCTATAGAATAGGTAGCGGTGACGCTGTGACATCACCAAACAGGTTCTAATAGTCCCGGACCGAAGCCCCCTCGCGCGCCCGTACTTACCTGTCCCTGCGTGCCGCACACAGAGCGCGCTTGTGCGCATGCACAGGAAGCTTTTTTTGAGCTTTTTTTGCTTAAAAAAGCTTCTGCGCATGTGCAGGAACACCCGTTCAGTGTGTGAAGCGCGTGCCAAACGTGCACTCCACGCACTGCGATCACGCGCAAAGCGCGTGCACCTACAGAACTGGTAGCAAAGGTAACCCTGGGGAGGACAATGTCTTTTTCAACATTTCACTAGATCCCATTTATCCTTTTTTTTTTTTTAATTAAAAAAGTTTTTCAAATTTTTCCCCACCTCCCCTCCCCCTCCTCCCTCTTCT
>JANHFM010004434.1:48890-61642 GCA_032468115.1 Grayia smithii
ATATATGCAACAATTAAAACAATAAAAACATACAAAATAATATATGCAATATTCTGGCCAGTTATCAGTAAAACCAAGAAAAGAACTCTTACCATTTTCAGCACTTCAGGCTCAGGAACACAACCAGGTTTTTAGGGCTTTACGAACAGCTAAGTGGGTTGGGGTCAGTGGTGGGATTCAGCTGGTTCTGTATGGTTCGGGAGAACCAGTAGCATTGACTGCAGTAGGCCCCACTCACCCACCCTAGATATAATGTCGTCCTATTTAGCTACGTTTTGGAGGCTATGCACATGCACAGACGGTGCACACATGAGCAAAGAGCATGCATGAAAAGCCGAGCATGCGTGGAAGGTGCGCACGCTCACATTTGTGAACCGGTAGGGAAGGTAAGAGAATCCCACTTTTGGTTGGGGCCATTGTGATCTCTGAGGGGAGGATATTCCACAGAGCTGGGTCTACTACAGAAAAGGCCAGCAACCTCTTTGCTTGCTCAATCTGCTAGATCAAGAGATATCCCCTTTGCTAAAACTATTGAGTGGAGCCTACTCTGTCGAAACTTCAGTCAGCCAACACAAAATATTAGAGCTTTTTCTAGAGACACCATTCAATTACAGATTTCTTTCAGAAAGTATGATTTCAGTGAGTACAAATTGATTGCCTCCCAAGTGTTTTCTCTTCACATAATGTTTTTAAGAGATTTTATGTCTTATGGGTTGCCTACAAAGACCAAATTGGACGTGTTATTTTTTTCATTAAAAAACAAAACATTTTTCTAAATTTATCCATATGGTAGGAAGAGAAACTAAAAAAAGTTCATACATAACTGGCAAACTAAATCCACAAGACTAAAACAGAAATCTAATAAAAATGTAATGCATCATAGTGTCTTACATAATCTCTCACAAACAGAGGGAGAGAGGGAGAAGGAGAGGGAGAGACAGAGAGACAGAGAGACAGAGAGAGACAGAGAGAGAGAAAGAGACAGATAGACAGAAAGACAGAGAGATAGAGAGACAGAGAGACAGAGACAGAGACAGAGAGAAATGTTGGAAGAAAAATTAATATAAAATGCTTGTTTCCAGCAGTCCTTCTTAATTCTTGCCTGCTGATGTAATCCCCTTGTAATTTGCTGTTGCAGTAGTTTTGAAGACTGAAGTGTGAACAAATTTTATCAAGGGTTTTTTTAAAAAAAAATTATTCAGAAGATAGTGATATATCTCTAGCATCTTGACTGTAAATAGAAATATGATATACATCTGCACTTTCTGTATAGGAGAAAAGTAATATTTTACATTGCAGACATTTGTCTCTTTGTGGTCATGAATCTCAAACATGATGATGTCCAGGGCCACCTCATCCCTCTTGGGTAAGATGGCATGATAAATCCTCAATGATCACTAAGGAGAAATGTAACTGTAAGCAACAGCATGGGAAAAGCAAGCTGGTCTGATGCATTTTTATAATTGATTTGTGCTACAAAAACTACAGTGCCAGCAGTGTAGTTCAGTGCTATGAAAGGGGGAAAAAAAACATTTCTTTTTTTTTCTACAAATTTTCATTGACTTTTGTAGCAGGAAATTCATTTTGGAAATGCTTCTCAAAGGGGAAGAGAATGTTATTGAAATCCTTATAGACAGCACTTATTACTGATATAATAGATTAGATTAGATTAAATATTTATCCCCCCCCTTTCTTATATTCCTTTTTAAAGTCCAATATAACCAGATGTTCTGACTCTTAAAAGTTAATAAAAATAAAAACAAAAAAAGATCCTTAAAAATATATCTTGGATGTTATATCTTAAAATCCTTAATAAGTCCAAAAAAAAAACGGAAGAGAAAAGGAAGGAAAAAAAGGTCCCTTTTAAATTCTTTCCATGTTAACTCAGATGCCATTTCTCTGTCCACTTCAGCACTTTCCGTAGAGTTTTAAAAAAAGAAAAAAAAACCTTTCTGAGTTAAAAAAAATATTAGTAAAATACTTGCAATTAGGAAACTCTTTCTTGCTCTGTTTGCCTCATATTTTAAAATTTGACTTCTCCTTATTGCTGCAACAGTCATTTCCCGATGCCTTGTCCTGCCTAAGCAGGCAGCCACTGCCGTTCGGAGCCATTTTCCAGCGTCCAGGGGGCCCCACATTCAACCCCCGGATCTGAAACAATCCGGGGGTCTGGAAGGCCGCAACCTTGGCCGGAATGCTTGCTGTCCCCTCTTCTCCCGAGGGGTCAGCATGATGCCGGGAGGGACAGCAGATGTTCGCTGCCTTTCCGGCAAACAAACGGCAGTGGCGGCAGCCCTTAGAAGGGCTGTCGGTGGCACCAGAAGCCAAGCCGGAAGTCCGATCCCATTTATCCTTAAAGTCAGATGAGAAAATGGAATGTCTTGTCGATTAAAAATAATGCAGAGATTTGCTACTATTTTAATAAATCAAACGATTATGCTTATCTTGCAGCACAGAATTTAGTACCATATTCTACTTTTTATTCTAATACAGTTATGTTATTTTCCTGTTTATGCTGTACTTCATGCTTCCAGATTTAGCATCATCCAGATGTATTGTGATTCTGGTTTCTGGTTGCTATTATAAACAGGTTGAAGCATGATTTTGTCCTGGTAACCAAACATGTATATTAATAACAATACAATAAAATGTTTTTAACCTTAATTTTCTGAAAGCCAATTCCATTTAGAAATGTTTGATTTGACATTTGTATATGCAGCCAAGAAAAGAAAAAGGGAGTTGACATTTTATTGATTGTCACTGTTTGTCTTATATTGTGAGCCGCCCTGAGTCCTTCGGGAGAAGGGCGGCATATAAATACAATAAATAATAATAATAATAATTGTAATTGCATATTACAGTCTGTGGCGAAACTGCAGTTATGTATGTGCTTTATTTTTAGGGATTTTCATCATGATGTCCATGTGCAGTGAAGTCCATGTGTATGAATATATTCCATCCATCCGACAAACTGATCTTTGCCACTACCATGAACATTACCACGATGCAGCTTGTACCTTGGGGGCTTATCACCCTCTGCTTTATGAGAAACTGCTGGTGCAGAGGATGAACACGGGACTCAAGGAGGATTTATATCGGAAAGGGAAAGTGATTTTGCCAGGGTTTCAGTCAGCGAGATGCCGACGACGATTCTGGTTCCCATAGGAATGATAACTTTCTCAAACAATGTGCAATAAGGTGCTATAGTCATACTGATAAATAGCAGAAATACTTGAAAAATGGATCCTAGACTAACCAGTCTTAAGTCTACAGTGTGTAGTTAAGTAGCAGGCATGATGGAAATTCTTGTTTCTAGGGCCTCTTATTTTTTCTTTGCAAGGGTTTTTTTTAAGATGTAGCTTTTTGAGAAATGCAAAATATAGTGAAAATAAACTTGAGTATTTATATGTGGTCTGCCAGAAAACGTTTCTACTTACATGTGTCAGATTAAAGCCTTTTAGAGGAAGCATTTTATTAGTTTAGTGTAATCCAATAAAACAGTTCTTAGATCAAAAATAAAAATGGAATGATAGCAAAATGTTCTAGCTTAGGATTTCTATCCTTTCCCTCTTCTAATTTTTTTTTTAAAAAAGAACAATAAAAAGAACAAAAACTGGATGTGTATTTAATACAATGAGCCATATTCTTTTCATTCTTTATTTCATCTAGTGCGAGAACATGGCATCCCAGTCTTACAAATATTTTGTGCTAGTCTATTTTAAAATGCATTAAGACTGTATTTGATTAAATATATAGATAGACTTATAAATAGATAGGAAAGAGTGACAAGAGAGAAACTACCTATTATTTCAGAAAACAGATTATTATTTTGACCTGATGCATTAGCCAAAAAACCCTCTAAAAATCCACAGGGGAAAAAAATATCCTGCAGAGTGGAAGAGAACATGATTTATATGCAGGAGATTCCAAGTTAAATTCCAGCATCTCCAGCTAAGGCTGGGGGAAAAAATCTAACCATTGCCAATAAGTATTGGATTAGATCAAGGGGTATCAAACTCATGGGCCAGATGCAACACACACTAGCCACGCCTACCCCCGCTTTAGCAAAGGGGGAAAAGGTCACGTTACGTCAGTGTTTCTCAACCTTGGCCACTGGAAGATGTGTGGACTTCAACTCCCAGAATTCCCCAGCCAGTGATGACAAAATGACAACATGAGTTTGACACCCCTGAATTAGATGGATCAGTGATCTATGAAGTAGGTTGTTTGCTGTAAAGTAACTTATACTGATTGAGGAATATTAAAGTGCTGCCTTCGACAATTTGGTCCAGGCTCCGAGCAGGGGAAATAGATATAGAAAGTGATATTAATATGGATCATTAAAAAATGTTTATTAGAACAAACTACATCTAATCAATCATCCATTTTTATTCCAAAAACAAACAAGTTGATGCCTCAGGGAAATTCAGATATAGAGCTTAAAATTTGTAGAACCCTCTGGAGATGGAGACTTCCTCTGAATCCAATATTTGGGCATTAGCTAACCATTTTCTTAAATATGAAGATCTGTTGAGCTGCCTTGCCTAATTGCAAGTGAGTATTTGGCATTACCAAAAATATTTACTTTGTACCCTGACTAAAATTGTAACTTTTTAAAAATTAGTTTGGGTCAAGATGAACAAGGTTGATGTTTCAGAACTACATAGGAAAACACTTTTTAAAAAAACCTGGCAACACTATTGTTTACTAACTAAAATAATTTACATAGTATACATTTTTATGATATGTGCTGAATCATAAGTAGGCCTAACAGGAAAAAATGGCCAACTGTATATTCTGTTCTTTAGATAAACGTATTCTTTTTAATATGTGCACTCAGCTGAATTTGGAAAAAGAATTTCCATCCATGTGCACCTGCTGCTTTTTACCAATAAGCAGCCAAAGCTTTATTATTTTTAAAAAAGTGTCATTTGATACATGGCAGTATCAGGGGCGGATTCCAAATCTCATCACTACCAGTTCGCTTGTGGGTGCGCGCATATGCATGGTGCTTCTGCACATACACAGAAGATCATGCACAGAAGCGTCCAAGCAGGTGGGTGGAGCCTCCCACCGCTGCCGCTAACGGTGCACCAAATCCAGTGTGAACCGGTAGCAACCCACCACTGGCCAGTATACTTTGAGAAGTCACTTTAACCAAACGTCATTTGATATTCCTTCTAGGATTTTTATTCAGTATATAGTGCCAAATGGTCTTTTTACAAGTATTGCCTGTTTTCCAAATATGGACTAGCACAAACTTATGGATGCCATGATCCTACTTTTGAACTAAACTTTGTTTCTTATGTCACCATTTCAAATATTCCAATGCAACCACTTCTACCATTTAAGTTATGGTTGTTTATTATATTTTACTCCTATGTAATCCGAGGGGAGAAATAAGAGAAAAAGAACAGGAGTATGCCACTCTGTTCTTCCTAATTCTGTGTTACTAATGTTTAAAATGTCATGAGTAGAAGAAAGCAGAATGAATTATAGATTATTGGAAGTTTATTCTTTTGAGACAGTAAATGAATGTGAACTAAATGTTAAATAAAATATGTATATTTTTAGGTCACCTTACTATATATACAAAGAAAAGGGGAGAGAGAGAGCACGCACACGTGCATTTTGGTTTATCTATAAATACTGCATTATTAACATTTGTACTATAATTCAGTGAAAAATTTCACAAACGCATGTAAATTCTGTTTAAGAGTTTGCTTTATTTGCTGGTTTAAAGAGCAAGTACAGGTAGTCCTTGACTTACAGCAGCAATTAAGTCCAACATTTCTGCTGCTAAGCAAAGCAGTTATTAAGTAAGTCATGCCCTATTTAATGACCTTTTTGCCATGTATGTTAAGCGAATCACTACAGTTAAGTGAGTCATGTACATGTTAAGAAAATTTGGCTTCCCTCACTGATTTGCAAATGACAATCCCAAGACCCTGGGTCACTGCAGGTATCATAAATACAGGCTGAAGTTTTATTGGGTAGCTGTGGGGATGCCGCAACAGTTATAAGTGTGAGAACTGGTCATAAGTCACTTTTTAAAATGCCATTGTAACTTTGGTCATTAAATGAATGGTTATAAGTCAAGGACTACCTGTAATTTTTTTTAAAAGGCAGGGATTGATTGGAAAGGTAAGTTTCAGTTGATACAATGACTATACTGACAGCCTCACTTATCTCTGTATTGATAGCGATATAGGTGAAAAGCTGCACTCAACTCTTTTGGTAAATGATTCATTTTCTGTTATTTTATGGTCTATACTTTCCACTGTGAATTTTTTAATGTGGTGCTCTCGATTTTTACAAATAATGCCTTCAAATGGTGAAATTGAAATGTTTTTAATGTATATTGCAGGGAATTAACTATTGAGCCAATTTTTCGTTGCTAGATAAAAACACAATATTCATTAAATTGTATTCTTCTAATCTTATATATAATTTGAAGGCGTATTTAAACTACCATTGGTCTTCCCATTAGCCTTGCTTTCTGAAATCTTGTTTTTTAATCATAGTTTATATCCAACATGTGAGCTCTTATTCTACCAGTTTTACACTTAAAAAGAGTAAAACCCTCTTTAGACATAGAATCGAGTTTCCTATGAATTTCAGCTTTTATGATGTTAACAGATACAGAGTTCTTACATTCAAGATTAGACATTCAAGATAAATTGAAGGTGGAGTCACTATTTGTGGGAATTTTAGAAATCAAGGGTGCCCAGATAAGATTTTTCATTCGCCTGAGAGAAAAATTGTGTTCTCTCTGTGGACTTCACATAATCCACAGTGTTGTTTAGTTAACTCTCTGATTCAATTTCTCTGATGAAACCTGAGTTGCCTTGAACTCTGAAAATTTAATTACTTTTAATAATGAGTACAAATAGCCCTATTCATATATAAACAATGCCTTCTTATGAATCAGAAGAGTTTTCCTGGGTTTAGTTCTAAAGATAATATTCTAGTGTTCTCAAAAGGATTTACTTTCAAATACAAAGTTAATCTTAATCTTGAGGCAATTACAAAAATTGGAAGATGAGAAGTATTTAGTATCATTTCAGTTATATAATGGTGGGATTAGTACAGAAAGTCCCTGGATGACTTTGGGCTAGTTGTTAGCCTCAAAAGAATTGTTGTAGAGGAAATTAAATTGAAGAATAATGCCGTGTATGTTGCTTTGAATTTCTAGAGAAAAATATTGATGTTGATGTAGCAAGCAAATGTAACACTTAAATCATACTTTAAATCAGAATACCAGAGTTGGAAGGGACCCTGGAGGTGTTCTACTCCAACCCCCTACTCAAGCAATAACCCTATACCATTTCAGACAAATGATTGTCCAATCTCTTCTTTAAAATCTCCAGTGTTGGAGCATCCACAACTTCTGAAGGCAACTCATTCCACTGATTAATTGTTCTGTCACAAAATTTCTCCTTAGTTCTAGGTTTGCTTCTCTCCTTGATTAGTTTCCATCCATTGCTTCTTGTTCTGTCTTCAGGTGCTTAGTTGACTCCCTCTTCTTTGTGGCAGCCCCACAAAGAACACTGCTAACATGTTACCACTAGCCCTTCTTTTCATTAAACTAGACATACCTAATTCCTGCAACTGTTCTTCATATCGTTTAGCCTACAGTCTTCTCTGCATTTCTTTCTAGAGTTTCGACATCTTCTTTATATCATGACAATCAAGATGCACAATTGTTTCAAGCCAAAAGTATGCATGCCCTTCCGTTGCTATCCCAGGAGAGTCTGCCAAACAGTGGGTAAAATTAGTACAAAGAAGTAAATGGCTGAGGACAGGACAGTTAAATTTCCACTACTTGAATTAAAATTAAATGTGTTAATATGATCACATCTCATGGACATAATAGGCAGTAATAAGCCTGGGCTTCTGTGCTGTGTTCTTTCCTTCTGGTGGAGTGATGAGATCACTCTTCTTACTTAAAGTCACCATAATTTGTCATTATTGCACATCTATAGGTCTGAAAAGTGCAACTTATATACTATAGATAGTTGCCACAATCCAGGACAGAGCGAGGAAGTTCTTTGTCTTTTTTGGAGGAAGTTTTCTTAAAAGCAAAATCTTTGATAATTATGTAAAATTTACTTGCTTATGTTATCAATGTTGACTTCAAGAAAGCAGCAGGAAACCATAACACTTTTTAGCAACTATATTGTTCAAATTTAGGGGCCATGAACAATAGCTTTATTGCTACAGATGACTACCCTGATTTAAAATTAACATAATTTATCCTTTGGTAACATAATAAAGTACATGAAGGGGGGAAATGTGTTCATGACCATATATAAATAGCCTCATTCCAGATAATTAAACTGTGGTTAGCACAACCTTGGCAAATGTCATCTAGTATTTTGCCCTCTAGTGTCTATCATCTTCAATTACTGGAATGGAAATGGTAAGAATTACAGTCTAAAACAGCCAAATTTAAGAGTTTAATCCAAATGACTGAATTTAAACTTTAATGAATACATCTAAGCACACTTATTTGAAAGTATAGTCTAGTAGAGTCAGTGGTATTTATTGCCAAAGGGTTGGTTGAATTGTAAATATGTGTAGAGGTGAAATGTGCGGTTGCAATATTTTAGTCTTAGTTTTTTCCTCATAGATGAATTATTAAAAGCAAGCAGAACAATTTGGACTAATTTTAAGGCAATCATGGAAAACTGGATTTCAGAATGTAAAACCTTGCTTGAAGAGGTTTTGAAGCCACAGAGCATCAGACTTATATTTCATACTTAGCACCATATTTCAATTGGGCCAAAGATACCATGTCAGCCCTATGGTTATGTCTTTCATCCTTAAGTCAAATATGTGAAGCAGATATTAGTATTATGTATAGATTGAAAAAAGATACGTATTAGTAATAATTATTAAAAGAAAGTCATCTTATTAAATATAAAATATTAATGAATGTACAGGTAGTCCTTGCGTCACAACGATAACTGTTGCTAAGCAATGCAGTCATTATGCAAGATATCATGTGACCATGAGGGGCTTACAATCTCATTTCCACCACAGTTATTAAGTGAATCACCTGTAGTCATTATGCAAAACGTGTGATCGTGACTTGCAAATTTATCGCTGGCTTTCTCCTTCAGCTCCAGTTGTTGGAAACCAGCAAATGGCAATCACATAATTGTGGGACATTGCAACAATTGTAAATGTGATGAAACAAACAAGTCAGTTGTTAAGCAGGACTACCTGTATTGGAAAATATTCTGGCTCTATATGATACTTGAAAAATGTGCTGGTTTGAACTCTATTCAAAAATTATTCTAGTCACATATTAAACTTTGAACTAGGTAATGCAATTCAAAGTTCCTTATTTAATTTGATTACAACCCATACTTTTTACCTGTTTAAATACATAGGCATATAGAGTAAAAAGTATACCAGTGTGGTTTTCAGCTGAGCATGTACAAGCTGACAATGGAGATTCAGATTACTGTTTTTTGTAGACTTCAGAAACTCAACCATCTACGTCTTACAAAGGTAAATTAAATATCAATTGAATTTCATTTAATATCCATCTTTTTTTCATCTGGTATTCTATTATTTGGAAATAAATTAATTACACTGTGGGCAATTTTTTTATAAATGTCCCTTTCAGAAATAGAGGTGGTCATAATACTGTCTTCAGTGTAGCAAAAAATACCTTAATAACTGATTTAGATTTTAGTACCATGCTTCTTAGAAGTTTATGGAACTAACTTTTAATATTGCAAATTTCTGTTGCTTAATAAAGAACTGTATCCTATATTGTTAGATCAAGGCTGATTCATGCAACAAACTTTCCCTTTTGGAAAACAAAACAAATGGCCTCAAACCATGGTTGAATCTACTGAATAGAATGGACTGTGTGTTTGGAGAATTGTTCTTATTGGGAATCTTTCCCTGTTGAATTTTCCTCTTCCCACTGCAATTCTCCAAGATGTAGTTGGTAATATTCAGTTTGATACTCTTTGGAAAGACCTTTGTGGGGAATAGAAAGCTGCAGCAAAAAGTAAGAAAAGTGAGTTGCACAAAAGCTACCTTTCTCTTCATGCAAATTTGCATACAGTGCATGAGTTGAAATTTGTTCTTAAATTATTATTATTATATGTGAACTGGATTCTTTAAAGCTAGTTGCTGAGTTATTCAGTAGAAAACTGTGTACTTTTTAATAGCCTTGATAATTATTTTGTATGATGATTTTTAAGTGAATGTACACTCTTCAAGAAATGAAAGTTTGAGATTTTCCAGCAGTCATGTTTTTAAAAAGTGTTTGTATACATTTTAACACTTTTGTATTTTCTATTTTGATTTTATATATTTTTATGTATGAATAGTGTATAGACTTTCTTGTAAATAAAGTTCTTTTTTGTAAATTAGAAGCACTAAGTTTCCTTATTTAGCTTGAAGAAGTGAAATTGCCTGGGCTAGATATCAGCTACTTCTCCTCACTCCCTGGGCTACAAAACAGCTGCTTATCCACAATCCACAATCCAGCCCAACATCACCTGCCTTCAAAACAGCACTGAAGAAGTGGCCCTTCCCTTAGCCTTTTGGGCTACCTACCAGGGAGAGGATTGAAGGATATGATAGAATTGTCTGGAGTTTGGCTTCAATTTTATTCCGGTATAGCCACTGGACTTTTGTTGTTTTAGCTTGTCAAAGCTGTCTGAATCCTTGTTAACTGCCCAGAGTCATAGACAAATGAATCTTCAAGGATCAAATATTGTAAACGTTTCATGAGTTACTATTAGAACTCATTCACATCAAATGGTTTGGAGACCAGTGAGCTGGTCAGTTTTCTAAATTAATTTAGATGCGATAGAATTACTGTATATACTTGTGTATAAGCCCATCTGCAGATAAGCTGAGTCTCAAATTGTTAACCAAAATACTATTGAAAAATTAAATGCCAATAAAATGTTAATGTTAGTTATTTTAAAAAATAAAATGTTAAAAAAATTATTTTTTAAAAAAATTAAATACCATTTAAAAAGTTAATATTGTAATCAGCACAATGTCAGTGAGTTGGGAAGCCATATAAATTTGTATAATAAATAAGTGAAAAATGCTCCATTCTCAGATGAGCTCACCCTCTAAATCAGGGCTGTCAAACTCCTGGCCCATTGGCTGGATGTGCCACACACTGGCCACGCCCATGCCCAGTTTAGTGAAGGGGGAAAAAGTTCCAGTATGTCACGTGATGCCACCGTGACAATCTGAGTTTAACACCTCTGCTCTAAATGTATGTTTTAATTTTCAAAATTGGCTTACGCACAGGTGGCACATTTTCCATGATATTTTGCTTAAAAATTTAGGGTCTGCTTATCCATAGTATAGCCTTATCCATAAGTATACACAGGACATATGGGTACTTTTTTACGAGTTAAAGGAAAAACCTATCATATATACCAGGGGTGTCAAACTTGCAGCCTGCAGGCTGGATGTGTCATGCACAGGCCATGCCCACCCCCAGTTTAGCAAAGGGAAAAAAATCATGATATATCACGTGATGACATGACACTGCAAGTTTGACATCCTTGATATATACTAACAGATAGGCCCATTCTAACATAAGCCAAACTAATTTTTTTATGTATTTTGGTATCTAAAATCTTTGCTGATCCACAAATATATATGGCAATAGCTAATAGAGAGATGATGTGCTATAAAAGTTGGAATATTAAATTATAAAGTATTTGGATGTCCCTTTGTAGGGGGCAGAAGTAGTATTGGCTTTAAAGAAGAAAATCTAGCCTTAATACTTACACCTCAAAAATAGCTCCTGAATAATTTCAAGAACCCTCTAAAATAGATTGTCTATTCTAGGTCCCGTATATGCCCATAGCCTATTAGCAGATTTACATCCGTTCTGCCTTCACAAAATCAATGGGAAGGATGATGGTTCTACTAAGTTTCTTTCCACCTTACTGTCATGAGCCCAATAATACCTTGACTATGAGAGCTAATCTATTTAGTGATCTGCCTCTGGTGGTATTGCTCCATTAATCATTAATTCTATTGCACTTAATTTAATTTTGAAAATGAACTAGATCACTGGTCTCCAAACTATTTGTTAATTATTTCTAATTAGCAACTCAATGAAACATTAACCATAATTAGCCATTAACCATTGAAGCCTGACTTGATTGCCTCCTGCCTACCACAGGGAATGAGAATAATATTTTAAAATAGAACATTCAACAACAGTCCCTAGTGTCAAAAAGATATTTTCCCTTATGTGTGCTTTGTAATTTTCCTGCAAAGAACGGTCCCCATAATTCCTTATGAAGTTTTGTTCTAGATTTATTCCCAAAAGGATCTCAGAACTATCTATCTATCTATCTATCTATCTATCTATCTATCTATCTATCTATCTATCTATCTATCCATTGCCAAGCCTAGTTTTTGGGGTGGGCGTAAATATATGACCTCCCCCAAAAATAAGCCCTAGTGATGGAGTGGGCATGGCCAGCACAGGAGGCAGCCCTTCCCGGTCACCTCAGGGCTTCTCGGCCCCTTAATCAGAACAGTGAGCCTGCCATTCACAGCTGATTTGCAGGTGCAGCTCAGGTCGCTGCCTCCAGCAAGCGCGGCCACTTTTGCAGCCAATTGCAGCTGCAAAAGTAGTCGGAGGCCAAGTGACATACCCCACATCAGGGGTGAAATCCAGCAGGTTCTAACAGGTTCTGGAGAACCGGTAGCAGAAATTTTGAGTAGTTTGGAGAACCGGC
>JANHFM010004436.1:23818-40607 GCA_032468115.1 Grayia smithii
AACGCCCTGCCCCTGGGTGTTGCCAGCCGACATTGTCTGGTTGATGGCACCCTGAGGAGGGCAGCCCTGTGTGAGCGCACAGGACGGTGGGAGGAAGGCAAGAGATGGTCCTGCAAATACCCCGGACCTGAGTCATGAAGTGGATCCAGAGGCCCACCGGCAACCAGTGCTGCTCACGCAGGAGTGGTATTATATGGGAGTAATGGTGAACTCCTGTGACAACCCGCGCGGCCGCATTCTGGACCAGTTGGAGCCTCCAGGTGCACCTCAAGGGCAGCCCCATGTAGAGAGAGTTGCAGTAATTCAATTGAGAAGTAACCAGGGCATGAGTGACTGTGCAAAGGGCATCTCAGTCTAGGAAAGGGCACAACTGGCACACCAAGCAAACCTGAGCGAAAGCCCCCCTGGTCATCAAATGGTCTTCTAAAGACAGCCGGGAATCCAGGAGGACACCCAAGTTGCGGGCCCTTTCATGGGACCTCTAGAACACGAGGTGCCAGCATCCACAGCCTCTCAGTCTTGGAAGGGTTGAGTTTGAGCCTGTTCCTAGTCATCCAGACCCGTACCGCCTCCAGACATCGGGACATCACGGAAAGGGCATCCCTGGGGTGGTCAGTGGTGGAGATATATAACTCCCCCCCAAACCACAAATGATCTCACCCAGCAGCTTCATATAGATGTTAAAGAGCAGGGGGGAAAGAACCAACCCCTGAGGCACCCCACATGTTAGGGGCCTCAGGGTGGACCTCTGCCCCCCCCATCCATACAAACTGTGAACGACCCGAGAGGTAGGAGGAGAACCACTGTAAAACAGTGCCTCCTACCCCCACCCCCCGAGTCGCTACAGTAGGATACCATGGTCGATGGTATCGAAAGCCACTGAGAGGTCAAGTAGGACCATGATGGAGGAGCAACCTCCATCCCGGGCCCGCCAGAGATCATTCACCAGGGTGACCAATGCCGTTTCCATGCTGTGCCCATGCCGGAACCCTGATTGGTACGGGTCTAGATACTCTGTTTCATCCAGGAATTGTGGGAGCTGCAGCGCCACCACAAACTCAACAACCTTCACTATCAAGCAAAGGTTGGAGACCGGCCGATAGTTATTAAGGGAGTCTGGATCCAGGGCAGGCTTCTTGAGGAGGGGTTGAACCACCACCTTGGAAGGGTCGAGTTTGAGCCTGTTCCTAGTCATCCAGACCCGTACCACCTCCAGACATCGGGACATCACGGAAAGGGCCTCTTAAGAGAGGCGGGGAAGACCCCCTCCCTCAACAAAGAGTTGACAATGGTCTGGGTCCAGTCTCCAGTCACCTCCTGAGCTTCTGAGACCAGCCAGGAGGGACACGGGTCCAACAAACATGTGGAGGCGCCCAGCCTAACCACAATCCTGTCCATATCCTCGATGGGTCAAACTCAGCCCAGATGTTGTTCTCAAGACATGCTCTCACCTCCTCGGTGGATTCTACACAGTCGGAGTCCAACCCACTCTGGATCTGAGCGATTTTATCTTGCAGAAACTGTACAAAATCCTCAGGTATGCCCTGCAAGAGGACCTCCCTTACTCCCTGATGTAGGAGGGAGCAGGTTACTCTAAACAGGGCCGCTGGGCGGTTTTCTGCAGATGCAATGACAGTGGCATAGTAATCACGCTTCGCCATTTCCATCGCCACAAGATAAGACCTAATATGGGTTCTTAACTGTAGGAATTTTAGGAATGATGTCTAGCTTTGATATGGAAATGTACCTCTCTGCCAGGGGATGGGGGGGGGGAGATATTAAAGGTGAATTTGTGTGATAACATTTAGAGGGACTAGGAATTGGGAGGAGCTATTTTGTTCAGGTTGCCTTGTGGTAGATGTAGCCACCATAACAATCCATTGTGGAAATGGTCAAGTTCTCCATTAAGGCTGGTGTTTTATAAAAGTTCTCTTACAAATGCCACCACAGTGATCAGAAACTGACATCTAAAACACTAGGGCCCAGAATCTGCACAAAAACATATACCCAAAGGTTTTTGAAAGTTAACCCTACTTGTTTAAACCTAACTTCAGAAAACACAGGCCTTCAGTTATTGGGCAGGCCTGAAATGAAGGTGGATATTGGCAAAATGCACATATTCACACACACACACACTACTGTTGTTTTAAGACAGCTGTTTAGAAAAAAATATTTTTTAAAGGATATTGAGTGTTTCAAAGTAAACAAATTAATGCAAACCAATCAGACATTTAGAATGTGGATTAACTGTGTTCATTCAAGACCAAAACAGACTTGAGATTCCTAAGACAATTGACAATAGTGAATTTAATTAAATAGCTCCTCCATCCTTATCCCCCCTCTGCTGATTATAATTTTAGATACCATGTTTCCCCCAAAATGAGACCTGGTCTTATATCTATATATCTATATATCTATATATCTATATATCTATATATCTATATATCTATATATATATATATCCACCAAAAAAAGTACCAGGTCTTATTTTCGGGGGATGACTTCCACTGACTCACCTTGCGGTAGTGGCATCAACAGCCCAGCTAGCAGGATCCTGCTGCTGGCCCACTTCTTCTGTGACAGTTTGCCACCGCTTGTGCGCGTTGCCCCTGGACTGTTTTGCTGTCAGAAGCCTTCAGGAAAGGCCTCTGCAGCTGAGAAACAGGCTCTGGATTGATGTGTAGTGCTCCCTGGCATCATTTCACCATCAGAGGCCTTCAGGAAAGGCCTCTGCAGTCGAGAAATGAGTTCTGGATTGACAAGCGCAATGCCCCCGGGCTTCCGTTTCACCATCAGAGGCCTCGGTTGCAAAGGCCTTTCGTGAAGGCCTCTAACTGCGAAATGAGGTCAGGGGCTGCCACGTGTGTCAATCATAGCCCGCTTTTCAGCTGCAGAGGTCTTTCCTGAAGGCCTCTGACAATGAAACAGAGGTTGGAGTTACACTCATGAGGAGTGGCAAGTGGCTACAGAAGAAGTGGGCCGGCAAGGCAAGTGTTGGGGTGTATGAGGCATGGTTGTAACTGCCTGAAGGTAAGTAGGACAGATTCACCCCCCCACATAGCTTGATTTTTACCTGTGTTCCTTGCCCCACCCCATGCACCCAAGTGGGCAAGTCATAACTAGGGCTTATTTTGGGGGGTTAGGGCTTATAGGCGCATGTGTAAAAATTCAGTAGGGCTTATTTTGGGGATATGTCTTTGGGGAAATATGGTAGCTAGGATTGGAGGAAATTTGAGAATGATGATTATAATAACTTTTCCCCTCTTATTTTATGTTGACTCTAGTCACTGCTGATAGTACTATATTTTATACTCTGTGCATTAAATGCCTAGATATAGAAAAGTATACTATTTACAATATGAACTATTTGAAGTTCTTTTTTCTTAGTTTAATTGCAGATAAATCCTTAGTTGGTGCTGGTGTTAAAAAAAAAGCAAATAGTTATTTAAAAAATACTGCACTTAGTACTTGCTAACATATCACTGTTTTCCTTTTTAGACAGCATAGGCTTATGTAAAACAATATGGCACATTTGTTGCATTAAACAAATAATGAAACTGTTAATCTCTTTAGGCAAAATGGGCAATTCCCCCATTCTAAAATAAAATAGTTAAATACCATGTCACACTTTAACATTTTGCTTTAGCTTTGGAGCGATAAATTTATACAGTCTAACCAGTAATCATAAGCTATTTCTGTTAGTCCATGAGAAAACATTTTGCTTTTTAACTTTGAGGTGGCATTTGTATTATATGTCAGAATTTTTTTTCCTACAGGCAATTGTTGGTTTTCTTCAGAAATAGATGTAATAATTTGGCTTCCATTTTCTTTTCATGCATTTCTAAGAGGAAAAAGAGTTTGATTTAATCACAGCCTTAAGAACATAAGAAAGATTATTACCTTCCCTTTCCAACTCAGGAATGAATATGAATGTACTGAGTGTGTACATATGTGTGTGTGTGTGTGTCTGTGTAAAACAATGACAAGTAAAGTCTGAAGGTGTTCCAAGTAACACTATCAAACTTCACAAGATTTGGTACAATTTTACTCTGAAATCTTCTATAATCGTGTATGAAAATGCACAATTATTTTATATTAAATTTGAAGGAATCCATGGACTTCATCTGCTGTTCTGTAACCCCATACCTTCTCAGACAGTAATCTTCCTGAATAGCATTGTTACCAAATATATTTGTGATAATCAGACTTCTGGATTATGTGTTCTATTTTGGTTTTTATTAGAATCAAGAAGAAAAATCAACTAGAGTGTGATACAAAATATGTATGTTTATATTGTTATAATCTAAATCATAGATTGAATGAGATGGAGTGGCCTCACACATAATACTAAGCTATAAACCATGTTTAATAAATACACAGCTTAAGTTGTCATCATGAGAACAAAACAACATTTTAGGTGATGTATAAATAAAGGTCTAAGGTCAGAATTATTTTATTCCAGGGCTATATAAAGGAATATCCTGCATCTACCAAAGCTGTTTGATAACAAAAAATATTCTCAAGGTTTACTCCCTTATAATTGAACTTGGCAGGAAATCCCAATCAATTCAGTGTAATTAGGAAACATGCACAGAGATTATATTGTAAATCTCAAAGAAATTTGGGGGAGAAGGGGAGTATTTGGGTAAGAAAGAGAACTTGAATGCTGTTTAATTCATTCCCTTTTTGACACAGGAATATAGAATTAAAATATCTTCAAGATGGGAAAGTCAATTCCTAGTTCTAGATAATTAGCAATATTCTCAGACAATATTGTTATTATAAATTATTATAAATTATTCAGCTGAACACCATCCTCTTGTTACTCAAAACCACTACATTTAATCATTTTCCTTATGTTAACAGAGAATAAGCATTCACTTTGTGGCAGTCCTTATGATATTTAAAGAATATTATCATGTCTTTTGTGTAGGAAAAGGTGAAGGCAAGAGAAGAGGACTATCAGCAACAAGGTTGATGGACTTAATAAAAAATGTAGATATCACTGTTGGAAGATCTGTAGAGCCAAAACAAATACCTTTCTTAACATATTAGCATTATGAACTTACTCTTGTTGTTCTTCATTTTGTTCAGGAACATGCTGAACAACATCATAAACTGTAACATTAACATTCTGACTTTGCCCAATATCAGAGTCAATAACATGCTGTCTTAGTGCCTGAAAGAAGCAGATTATAATTTTATTTAAATAAATAAGCAAGATTACAGTAGAAGCCCATCCATCCAATTTCTATAGTTGCCCAACTCAAACAAGTGATTTTGGGTAGCTTGCAATAATAAAATGTTTAAACAATTAAAAAAACATTAAATCTGTAAAAACATCCACAAAATAAATATAGTATAGCCAATGTGGAATAGTAAAAATGATGGATCCGGACAGAGGAGACTACTTCTTTTACTCTATGAATCTCAATGAGATGTTTTAGGTCAGTCATTTTTGTAGCCTACAATACATAACAAATTTGTTGATATTGAGATAAATTGGGAGACATAGAAATTATAGGTAATCGTCAATTACCTAACAATGCTAACTGGCACTGGAATTTCCATTGCTAAAAACTGCAGTTATAAAGTATAATGTCATATAACCAACCCACTAGTGATTATAGTTTCAGCAGTCCATAGATACCAAAGTTAAGCAAGGACCTCACATGACCACAGTTTTCAACTTCCTGCTGGTTCCATATTGACTCTGCTTGTAGGAAGTTTACAGAGAAGCATGTGACCATCTGGAACTATGACAGTCAAAAATCTGGGCAGATTGTTGAGCATTTGGATTGCAATCACATAACATGAGGATGCTCCAACAGTTGGAACTTTGAGGACCAGTCATAAGTAGTTCTCTTTCAGCACCATCACAAGTTTGAGAGGTCTTTAACTCCTGTGATCTTGCAGGGGGAAGAACTGAATATACAAGCTTATTTTGAAAATAAGCTTTCAAAATATGAATTTATAGGAATTCTAATTTGGGGTATATACATTATTTTATAATCCTGTTTTACAGACAGTACCGATTCTTCAAAGATGTCTATTTCATTATACAAACACTTACCCATGGAGTTCTTGCAGAATCTGCACTTTCAACAAATTCGTATACTCCAAAATCCTCCCCTGCATTTTCATGTCCTATAAATATAGGTGTTTAAATAAAAACATGAATTGTGATGAATTATACTATATTATACTTCAGGTTGATGAAATGAAATATCATCAATGAAATTATTAAGAAAAAGTAGATTGCTGCAACATTTGAATAACAGAATGGAGGTTACAGACCATAATGGATGTTCCAAGTAGAATATTAAGAAAACAGAAGTTCAGAAAAGAAGTTCTTACTTTCCCCACAGAATAAATATGTAAAAGTGAAGAAAATTTATCCTTATTTGTCCTTAAACACCAAAGTAACACAGAAACTTCATAATTTCAGATTTCAAAAGAAAAAGTAATGTCTGACCATCACAAATTTTGCCTCCATATCTGTAAGAAATAGTGCATGTGTGTTCATGTGTATGTGTCCATGTCCTTGCACTTAATTTCCTTGGTATCCTCAAGTTGCCTGACTCATCTATTTGACTTTTTGCATATTAATTTAAAAAATGGGAATCAGGCATGCTGCAAAATAAAACACTAGTCTCCAGCATATTCTTAATTCCAAGCATATATCTGGTCCCAAAAAGTTTTTTTTAAATTAAAAAAAATATGAAATTATAACCCAGACCTTTGTTCCAAAGTATATTCATCTGCTCTCCTCTCAAAAAGATAAAGATAAGAAAAATTTGTCACTAAGATGGTATCCCTAGCGCTTATATTGTAAAGTGGTCAATAGCCCATTCTATCCATCTGTCATCTGTCTATCTGTCTGCCTGTTTATATATCTATCTTTCTAGTTTATGATGCCTCCATTTTATGCTTGTATTACCTGACTTAGTTTGTTCTCTTCGGTAACGTGTTTTAGTCCTGGGGGCTTTTCTAAAAAATGGAAATATTTTAAATTTCATGTAGTATCAATACCATATAGGAGAAGACTTTTTTAAAAAATAAAAGTTTATGTAGAATTGATATAAAAAGAATAATTAAATTTTCTACCTGTTCAATTTCTGCTGTATTGCTGCAAAAAAGAAAGAAAATAAAAATTGTGTTTAAAAAGTACAATTTATAGAAACTTTGAAGGTAACAGTCTTCATTTAACATACCTTTATGTGGCTGAAATCGTATCCATAATGCAAAAATACAGATTGATATTATCAAAAATAATAAAATTCCAGTTATTATTGCCAGAGGGAATAAATATTTCCCTGTCTGAGCTAGCTGATCCAGTCCTGTAACAGAGAAGGATAGAAATTAATCTTTGATTGTTAATTGTAAAATAATTCTGGATAGGCATATTGTATAAAATTCACATAAAAGTTCTTTAAATTAATTTAAAAAATATATATATATCAGACATTAGATGCAAAATTGCTTCTTAAGTTTGATTTAGGTGACCCCCAGAACATCTAAAGTTAGTATCTCTTGTTGATCAGACAAACCATAACATTAATAAATCCCTTCATTTAGATTATGTATGGATTAAAGATGCTTCTATGGCATCTCCTCCCAATGTTGGACATTCAAATATTGCTAGATCACATGTTCTATCATTCATAGTGAAAATAGCTAATGTCAACCATTGATGGTAGTTATTCTCCAACAATAGGAATTCAAAGCTGGGTGCCTATTATAGTACAGTGGTGAAAATAAATTCACACATTTTGCAAATATGTGCAAGAAGGGACAACATGTTGGAGACAACTGATATCTAATACAGTTTTTATTTTGGTTTTAATAACTGTTACAAAATATTAAATCAAATTTCTTTGTTCCATTCTTCGGTTAATCACAGCACAATTTCTGAACATTTATATTACCAACAATTAACTTTCTTTCTCTCTTTCTTTCTTTCTTTCTTTCTTTCTTTCTTTCTTTCTTTCTTTCTCTTTTTCTCTTTCTTTTTTCTACCTATCTTTTTTTTCTTCCCTTCCCTTCCCTCATTCTCATAAAAGCAAGCATAATGGGATATTTGATTAATTGATTCTGGACAAAACAAATAGAAACTAAGAGTTCCTTTACATTTGGCATTTGTACCAATACAGCTTTAGGACTCCTTTACTCTGCTCATACCTCATCATCCATCTTATGCAGCAGAAGCGAATTTCTTCTACTTGGTTGCTGCACAGTTCAAATTATAAACCTTCCATTTTGTAATTTTGCTTGGTTTGAATTTCATGGGAGATGGGCGGCATATAAGTATGAATAATAAATAAATAAATAAATAAATAAATAAATAAATAAATAAATAAATAAATAAATTAAATTAAATTAGACTATTTTTCCATATATTTTCTTTCATGTCACCCTAAATAAACTCAGAACTCCCTAATGGATTTCAGAAACAATATTATCTGAGAATCTAATTTTCATTCTCACAGGTCATTTCAAATTAGTTTTAGAATTTAAAAAATGCTGGTATATAAGTAAGTTGCCCTGAACTTTTACTCCATCTTTCCTTTTGTATCCTAAGCTCTCTTACTTTCTCCCTAATCAGATACATTGAAAGAGGCTGTATACCAGGAATGTCAAACTCCCAGCCCTGGATGCTTCACACGCTGGCCATGCCCACGCCCAATTTAATGAAGGGGAAAAAAATCCCGATACATCACATGATGCTGCTGTGACGACGTGAATTTGACAACCTTGCTCTACAGGGAGTCCTTGCTAAGTGAATATAATTGAGACCAGCAATTCATTTGTTAAACAAAATGGCTGCTATAGTAAGTGAAACTGAGACTGTGTTTATAATTTTAGTTCAGCTTTCTTTTGCATTGCAGACCTGCAAAGACCATAATGAGAGAATTGGTTGTAAAGTTACTTTTTTAATATCATCAGCTGTGGATAATTATTATTTGAGACAGTTGCTAAACAATGATTATGTGTTCAGTATAATTTATAGCTATGGTTGCAACTTTTGGGAAAAATGCTTGATTGCAAACAATTATGTCATCATCAGAGCTTTCAGGAAAAATGTAATGTGCAAAAAGAACAATATTTGGCCAGTAGCTTGCCCCTTCTATCATCAACTTATATTTATTTTTATCCCTGTTTTATGATGTTTTGTTACTCTAGGTTCTACTAAGATATTGTGGTATTAACTAAATGGCAATTGATTGGCTACAGCAAGGGTGTCAAACTCGCATGGTCATGGCATCATCAGATCACATATTGTGACTTCTTCCTTTGCTAAACCAGGTGTGGGCGTGGCCAGTGCATGACGCATCTGGCCTGCGGGCTGCAAGTTTAACAGCCCTGGGCTAGAGAGAACATCAAGTAACTATTAGGTTCCTCTGTTTGTTGACTTTCTGATTTAAGAGATTGCACAGCTAGTTTCAAGCAGTTTCAGAATATTCTCTATGGCAGGGGTGTCAAATGTCACAGCGGTGTCACGTGACATATTGTGACTTCCCCATCTTCACTAAACCTGGAGTGGGCATGGCCAGCACATGATGCATCTTACCTGCAAGTTTGACAGGCCTGCTCTATGAGATTGGGAAGAAGAAACAATAAAGAGTACTGTCTCACCAAAGGCTCAATATTCATAGAGATTAGAAAAGAGAAATACCCTGGGTCTCTCATCAAAGATTGCCAAAATTCATTGAAAGCACAAATATATATGTTGTCATTTGAATTGCTAAACTTTCAGTCAAGGGTGTTCAACTGACTGAACACATTTTATGGAACACATTGGTTGCATGTAAAACTGGTGATTTACTTAAACAAATATTGATTTGTATTTTAGTACTCATGTTTCTGTATACTATTTTTGTTACACTTCTATTTTATTTTCTTATATTTTAACTCTTCTTTCTTCATTTTATCTTATTTTATTCTATTTTGTTGCAACTCATGCCAACTATTGTTTGATAATGGCTAACTGATTAATCAATAAAGGTAAACTTGATATTTGAGTACTGAACAGGAACAGCAAGAGAAATATACTGTAGGTAGTTTTTTTTCTGCAGCCATCACTCATCCAGGGAACCTACCAATTGCTTTATACTAAATATTGCCTTAAAGGACTACTTACCTCTGGGATTTCTGGGAAAAGATATATTCTGCTTCACCCTTTCACTAAGGTAACAAAGAACATACATTCAAAGAAATATCTAATTGCTTCTTCTCTTCCTTGAACAGGAAAATCACTTTATTTACCCAGTTTAGGTATTTGGAATTGTTACTTTCAAAAAGTTCCTTGTCCTCATTTTTGCAGGTAAAAGTGTTAAAGGGTGATTTATTGTATCATTCCTTAATAGCATTAGCTGTACTTGCAGGTGGCCATTAGGTGATGCTCACACTTCATCCCTACTTCTAACAGCTTGGTGAACATTAAAAAATATCTTTAAAAGTCTATAGGAATGAAAAACAAATACTGGAACATTATTAAAGAGTTAGATGTAGCCTAAATAGGCAGCTATAGTTTGACTAAGAAGAAAATAATGTAAGCTGGAGAAAGCATTACACATGAAAAATGGTAAAAGACCTCCATATGACTTAATTCATAAATTTGATCATTCAATAGACTTCACACATAATCTGACTGTATCATAATGTGATTTGGTGTTTTTTTTTCTGATATGGGTATGTGCCTCTCTAATATGGAATTTTTGATCTTGTCAGTACAAAAATCCCTGACTGGCTGGAGATTTATGGGAATTGAAGTCCACACATTTAAAAGTTGCTATGGTTAAGAAACATTGATGTAGACTACTATTTAGGAAAACTGCAACAGCAGCCAGAGAGGATTTTCAGTTAACACTATTAATGTACGAGTATGTCGGGTTGCTGAATAACTTTTCAACATGTTGTGACATTGTTTATAAAATCTGCTGACAATATATTCCTAACAATGTAACTAGGTTTGTTCCTTAAGCCATCCTGGCCAGCTCCATACAGCATCATAAACCAAACCCAAAATATAAGTTACATGCAGAATGCATACTGCCTTGTCACAGTTTGTCTTCTTGCAGGATGTCTCTTTTTAGACTTGAGAGGCAAACAGAAAAATAGGAACAAAAATAGAACAGCAGGAAAAGGAGTTAGAGGAAAAAAACATGGTTCCTGCATCAAAAAGGAAATTGAAATTCTTGTTGCTATTTTTTCTGAATTAAACTCAAATGCTAGCAATGTCTACAAGTCTACAAACTAGACTTCAATACTTAGACAAGTAGACAAAATCCTGAAGCATTTACGACTAAAGAATGTACAAAGATCATCTTGCTGTAGAAGAAACAATAGCTTTTTTATTTGCTTCAACTTTCATTCTTTCCAAATAACTATAGTTTTCTTTAGCAGCAAAGTCGTCAGAGATTTCTACCAGAGGTGGGTTTCAGCAGGTTCTGACCAGTTCTGGAGAAGCAGTAGCAGAAATTTTGAGTAGTTTGGAGAAATGGTAGTAAAAATTCTGACTGGCCCTGCCCCCATCTATTCTCTGCCTCCCAAGTCCCAGCTGATCAGGAGGAAATGGGGATTCTGCAGTAACCTTTTCCTGGATTGGGGAGGGAATGGAAATTTTGCAGTATCCTTCCCCTGCCCTGCCCACCAAGCCACGCCCACCAAGCCATGCCATGTCCACCAAGCCATTCCCACAGAACTGGTAGTAAAAAAAATTGAAACCCATCACTGATAGAGACCTCTGCAGAAATCACCTTCATAATTTGACATGTCACATCATTATTTATAAACTACAGTGCTGCACATTTTAAAAAGCAGAAATGTTCCTATCTTTCTTGATGAAACTGATCAATAGTCTCAAAACAGTAACTACAGTATGGCGTTGAAGACTATGTCACAATGTGACATTGTGACCTATAATTTAGGTTAGCCCACTGTTGAATGACAACAATTTGATAGCTTCAGTCCTTTCCAACTTCCCTTCACTTACTGACATCTAAGGACTGTTCAGCTCAAATCAGTTCATTACAAAAAATATTTTCTCAAATTTATGTAACTTTTTAACTTTATGTTAACTTTGATCTAAGACTGTTTACTAGTCATCAGTATGGGAGGAAAGACTGAAAACAAAACAAAACAAAATTCCAGTGGAATGAATCTACAAAAGCATTGAAATGAACATGCAAATAAAAAGATGAACAAATGTAGAAAATGTCATGGAACATTTATATTGTGTTTGAGATTCTGGGGATTCATAAGGATTACATAAACAGCTGCAGATATTATAAATCCCCAACAGAAACAAATCTCTCTCATTCCTGCTCTCTCTTTCCAGAATCATCATCTGGAAATTAATTCTGAAGGACCTTATACCTCAAGAATGTACAAGGATCATCAAATATGATTAAGAAAACGCTCTTAGATGATCTGGGACCCAAGTTTGTAGTCATCAAATGTGACGTTTGTTGTTTTTAGGCCGAGTATTTTAGATCCCCTGACTCAACAAGGTTACACAAGTTTATGGCCAAGACCAGATGCTCAAAGGCTCTGTAAACCAAAAATGCCCTCTTTTTTATCTTCAGACCACAAATGATGACCTGATAAACTGCCGAGCACAGTATTGAAAAATGTCACCATCTGACACTGGCTCAAAACTTTTTATTACTTGATACTATCCAACATAACTGATCACTAACTTTTATGAATCTTATACATTTCAGCACAAAAGCAATATTTAGCGGATGTTTCAATAACCTTCTTTTGCTAGATGCTATTCTATTTTATAAGCAACACCATTATAAGCCATTTTAGTTCATTAGTGTTTACATTTCATAACGAATAAAGATATAAATGCAATTTCCAAGGAGCAATATATGTTGCTGCAAAACAGGGGTGAGTTCTACTTACCTTTGCTACCGTTTCTAAAGGTGCACGTGCTTTGCGTGTGGTCGGAGCATGCGTGTGCTTCGTGAGCACACATTCCTGCGCATGCGCAGAAGCTTTTTTTGGTGAAAAAAACCTCAAAAAAAGAATTCTGTGCATGTGTGTGAGCGTGCTCTGCGCGCTCCATGCAGAGACCGGTAAGTACGGGCACGTGGGTGGGCCCAGCTCCCAGTCGCAGAGAACCGGTTCGGTGATGTCACAGCATCACCGCTACGGGATCGCGCGAACTGGCCTGAACAGGGAGCAACCCACTACTGCTGCAATGTAACATGCGCAACCGTACATTGTAACATGAAGTAAATCAGCTAAGTGATATTTTAAGCAGGGGCATCTGCAGAGGATGGGAAGTGGGATGGAGTAGGGACAATGGGGGAGGGCAAAACTGTAAAAACAACTTTATACTGTTGTAAAGTAAGCCCTGCCTCTTTTGTATACATGTTGTGGTACTGTATGCCTATAACAAAGGGAAAGAGTTTGTGAGATGACATTGCTGTCATTCTGTTGAAAGCAAGAAGTTCTGTGACTATTTATACTTCTATTCATTTTATCTCCTTTCCTGCAATAGTTGTTAATGATGGTAATGGTGATGATACCTCCACCAATACTGTAGTCAGGATTTCATAGCTAGTTCCATGTTTGGATTTTGGATTCATAGTAAGTCTGGTCACACAACCAAGAATTTAGAAGACAAATGTCCAGCCCACAATTGAATGTCTCTCTTCACAAAGAAAGAATCTCATATAGCAGGTAATACAAGGAAGCAAGAATTTCAGTGAGGGATTTTTAATGCTAATCTGGGGTAAGTACACAAGCATGGAAACTTTAAAAGGGGCCATAGTTTTAGAAAAACAAACACAGTACAGTATTTTTTACTTAATTTTCCCCAGAACACTTACCACCTGGACAGAGTTGTCATTTTTGAGATAAGCTTTCAACCGAGTCACCTTCAATTTTGCCATAGAATTTCAAAAGGAGTCAATAAGAAGCTGGAAGTCAAGAATGTATATCAGCTTCCTGGAGAAAAACGAGCTAAGATATGTAAGTGAAAAGAGTCCTCGGGGTGCAAATTAATACTGTGTAAGTAATAATGTGAACTCAGCATCAGAAACAATTTATGGTTGAGTCCTTGGCAATAGTTGTAGCTTGCATCTTTCCTCCTCTTCAATCGCCTCTTTTCAATCACAGATTCCTCTACTTTTGATAATTTGAGGAAGTCTGAGATTTTCCTTTCTTTTTCTTTCTCATTCTTAATTCCATCCCAAAAGATAACCCCTGATTGTCAGCATATATACATCTAGCCCTGTATAGGAATGAAAACACTCTCCCTGTAGATCTGATAGGCCCTCAGCCTTCTATTCTTTCAGAGAGCACTGAAGATCTGGCTCATCTCACTAGGCACTGGGTTAAGGTGAAGTCAGGATGCCTTTGCATCCAGAAGTGATATTTTATTTTCTGTTCTGTTTAAATTTATAGTTGTGCTTTTATATTATTTCATTGGTTGTAAGTTTCTCAGAGTTGGTTTTAAGATGGGCAGCTGTACAAATGTTTTAAATAAATAAAACATTTGGGAAGATTTAAAGGATATGAGCCATGGTGGGGCAGTGGTTAGAATGCAGTAGTTAGAATTTAGTACTGCAGGGCTAACTCACTGCTCACTCCAGGAGTCTGATTCTGAGTAGCTCAAGGTTGACTCAGCCTTGCATCCCTCTGAGATTGGTAAAATGAGGTCCCAGATTGTTGGGGAAAATATGCTAATTCTGTAAATTGCTTAGAGAGGGCTGTAAAGCACAGTGAAGTGGTATATAAGTCTAAGTGTTACTCCTATTGCTATTTATATCAGATACTTGATGATCTCCTTATCTTTACACCTGCTCCCTGAGCCAGCAGTACTGTACACAGTATAAGGAGATTGTCCTTGAACCTTTGCAATAACCATCTATGTAAAGAATCTTAATTAATCAATCTTCCTCCCTCATAAAAGCCTAGATGCAAAAATGTGATCACTGTGTATGTTGAATCTTATCACTTGCTGCATTTGTGAAATAATGTAGTAAGAATACATATTTATAGCATTTATAACACATGGATGAAAAAACAACAACAGGCATAGAGTTTGTCTTTCATTGAATTTGTTTGTTTATTCAAGTTATAATGCTGCCTATCTCAAAGGCCATGACCCTGGAAACTAACAGTGCTTAAAAACAAGATATAAACCATTTCAGCTGTTGAGAAAAGAAAAACAAAAACATTAACATAGGCATTATAAGAGCTCAACATCACATCCAGGGACCAGGGGTCTCAAAACTTTTCCTATATAACTGTGCTGTATATTCAACTTCCTGAAATAATTGAAATGAAATTAGCAGTGGCACTTAACCTGATCACTTTGGTTTTTCAATGCTGGAAACCACTCACTGCATTTCAAAAATGAAAATATTTTAGTTGTGATTCAGTGTAACTTCCCACCATTTTCCTTTCAACTAATGGAAAAATAATTTATAACAATGCTAGTGAATTTCACAAGCTTTTCGTCTTTATGTAGCTTTCTCCCTCCACCCTCTATTTTTGAAATATTCTATAGTGAAATGAATTATTTGTAAAGCCAGGACAGAATAAACATGATGTGATCAGCCCAAATAAATTATGTTTAAGCCATGCTGATTTCAATTTGCTTACATTTCTATAGGTTTAAATATGCCCTTCTAATGCAGTAGACTAAATCTGCTTGACTTTAGTTGGATTATGCCACTATTAGACTCTACTTACTTCTAGACCTCGCCTTCTAAATTGCACACACATATACACAAAGATTGAACAATTAGCTTTTCAAACTTTTTTATTTAACCATTAATCATTTTATGATCAAGCCTAATGTTGAGATGTCCTACTTTGGAGAAAATGGATTTTGTCTTCTGGTATTCACAAATTGTAGCCTTGATCTGAAATGACAGCACTTTATTAATGCTGTGGGTGTAGAATTGTTTGCCATCTGTTCATCTATGTGCAACTTCAAAGCAAATACTGTACAATCAACTAATCCTGGTTAACAGTTTTATGATTGCAACCTTCCTAGGTTGAAATGATATAAAAAGGATTCAGATGATTTGATGAAGGAGGGCAGTGGCAGGGGGAGAACAAACAAGTATTTAGGTGAGTTCATTAGAATTAAAAGTAGCTACTATATGCTGAAAAAGATTTTGTATAGTAGTGCCCTGACATTGCCTTAATTAGTATATAGTAAAATAACTGAAGCTATATAACGTATTTCCTTTAAAAGATTAGCTTGATTTTAAGTACCCTACCGATGCAGATTACTCACCCCATTACTAGATTCTCAGTGAAACTATACAGGATTTCAAATTTAAGAATATTATTTGGGACACAAAATTCAATCCTTTTAGTTTATTTAACTATTTTTATATTTTAAATAATTCCCTAAGCTATGCGGAAATTCATGAAAGTCTATATAAATGAAGTATATAAATAAATAAAGTATATAAATAAAAGTATGTTCTTGTATGGTTCTTGAGAACATCTTAGTCCTTCTGAAAACTATGATGTGAGAACAAATAGCCAGGCATTTAAGTTAAGCTTATCTCCTAATGTTTGTTTGTTTTATTGCATTTAAATGCCGCCCCCTCTTCCGAAGGACTCGGGGCGGCTCACAAATTAAAACCACAATAAATAATTAAAAGCAATGTTAAAAATAAATGCAATAATAAACCCAAGTTAAAACAAATAAAAATTAAAACATACGTTAAAAATTAAAAAATATAAAATCCCATCACATCAGCCAATTTGATCGAAAAGCCATGTCTTCAGATCGCGGCGGAAGGAGCGG
>JANHFM010004436.1:46231-56966 GCA_032468115.1 Grayia smithii
ATAAAAGTTAAGGCATTCTGGATTAAAATTTGGTGGATTGTACAAAATATTTTTAAGAAAAAAATATTGTTTGAACCCAGCATTAGTCTCTTCTCCAGTGAGTCCTTCCTTCTCCCTAGGTGGCCAAAGTATTTGAATTTCATCTTCAGGATCTCCAGCACCATAGTTCAAAGGCCTCAATTCTTTGGTGCTTAGCCTTTCTTATGGTCCAACTTTCACAGCCATACATTGCAATCTTTCTTTCTTAGGGTCTGCAAATAAAGGACCATGAAAGTGCTCTAAAATTGTCCCACTGTGTTTTTAATTAAAACAAAGCTTCAATAATGAAGCAAAGATATATTATTATGAATTTATATCTACTGTTATTGGGAAAAAATTACTGTTATAAACTGAAAAATGTGACAAAATGAAGCAGTGATCTGTTTTCAGTTTTAAAATACCAAAATGGCTGAAGGAAATGATAGGTAGACTTCAGTTCAGATATCATGAATATGTAGTGATCAGAGAAGTGCTGTTGACTGAGTTATCCAACCTTCCCCTTTTGAGAGCCTGAGAAGAACATACTCTTCTCATTTCCTCATTAAGTTGGGAAATACAAAGTAGTCAAACTGTGAGCCTTTTTTTTCAAACAACCATTCAAATCTTTTCCTGCCTGCAGTTTCAGTGCATTCACTGTGCTAATAAAGCTATTCATTATTTTTAAATAATAAATGAGCAACCAAATCAACTACACTCACTAATATGAGGATGATTTCCTGATTCAGACATTTAAAATTGGAACTGTTGGGGAGAGAGAATAGTTCTTGTATACAGCATTTCATTCAATATTTAATCAGTTCATTGCAAAATATAATTAGCAAATTGGGAATAACTGATTTGAGTAAATATTTCAGATTATTTTATTTTTATATTTATATTCTGCTTTTCCTCATCATGCATCATAGAATGCATGGCTTGGAAGATATCTTAGAGATCATCTATCCACCGGTCATTAAAGAGCTTCAGTGTAGGAAAGTCCATCATTCTTCAAGGCTGTCCATTACTGAACAGCTCATATAATTAGGAAAAATTTATGAGGTCCAATCAAAGTCAACTTTCTTGTAATTTAAACCCACTGATTCTTGTCCTCTGTTCTAGAACAAGTCTGAACAACTCTGCTCTGTCTTATCTATAACAGCTATGTAGATATTTGAAGATAACTATTATATAATTTGAGTAGAATAGATATGATGAAAAAATGCTGGGAGACAAACACATCTTAGATGCCAAACTTTAATTATGAATACAGCATCGGAATAGAGTTTGTAATTAACCATTTAGTATGCCATATCAATATTCATCAATGATAGTCATAGACTTGGCAGGGACTATTAGTATCTAGAAAAAAGAAGCATTTTCCCAGGCTGTTGCTTAGCTCTGAAGTAAGTAATGAATAATGAAACTATTCCCATGAAGAAATAGGGAAAAATATTTTCCTTGTGTATGTTGGGTATGGAAATGTCTGCAAGAAAGCAACCAAGCTCAGAGTGTACCAAGTATCCCTTGTTTCAAACCTGGGCTACAAATATTTTATATTTTATATCATTTAATATAATATTATAATATAATAAAATTATATTATTATAAAATTAAAATATTATTTTAATATAATAAAATGATATAATAGTTTATATCATTTTTTATTTTCAGGTCAAACTCTTATTCAAACTGGAAACTTTAAATGCTCAAATGTCTTATTTTTTAAAAAAGTGATGCAAATAATTTCAGCTGCTGTTGTTAAATATTAAGATGCAAATCAGGAAATTTAATCAAATGGTTAATCTTTATAGTAATCTTTGGAAATTGACATATTATAGAAAGAAGAAAGGAAGTTATTTCATTGCATTGACTGCAGATCCTTCAGTTTGTAACCCACAGAGAAAAATTACCCCTGTATTAATAAATGTAGTATTTATCTGAGTATTAGATAAGTATTTGAGGGCAGAGTACTTGTCTGATAGTAAGCCTGAACATTTTACTTCTTTTACTTTTGAGGAATCATTATTTAGGACTGCATTGCCAAGGCTTACAACTTAACCTTATAATCAACTCAAGGAATTGTTATAACACATACTTTTAAATTCATGGCAGTAAAAACTATCTTTCCATCCAAAATGATTGTCACAAAGGGAAAAGTTTACAACAATTAAAAACCCTTACTCCTCAGCTGTTCTAGGGTCAATTTTGCAGCACATTTGCTGATCAGCAGTCTAATGCCAACATTTATTATGTAAAAGAAGCAATGTTCTTAGATTAAACATTTAATTTTGAATGGCTTAGAATAGCAGAAACTCGCATTAAAATGAAAGTGAAAAGAGGTTGCATTTCGGTCAAGTGTATTAAAATAAGAGTTTAAAGAGAGCCAATGAAGTGGCACTTATTTTATTAGAACTTTTTCTCCCTGCGTATTTTCTTTAATTCAAGATTTACCATACATAAGATGCAAACAAATAACACAGTTGAAAAATGTAATAAATAAATAATAATTCATGACATCTGTAACTTGATCTGTAAATAATTGCAAGCATTCATATTTTATCACTCTATGATATTACAAATTTTCTAGATGTTTCTCTGCTTTATAATTGATAAATCAAGCAAATGAGTCCTCATATTTTTTTTTAATCAGTCTATCAAATTACATGTGAGAGTTTGGCAGGAGACTGAGAAAGAAATGGAAGAGATACCAGCATGTGAATCAGCTGATAACTCACCTCACTGAAGGTAATTCAGCCAAGGTGAGGGGAATTCTTAGGAAAATACATGGCAAAGTATTCAAGAGACTCTGCTTTAATTATTGTAACTTAACGTGGAAATTCTTTTTACAAGGTCTAAGATTCCATAGTCAGGCAAGCATTAAAAATATCTTAATATATGTATTTCTTGCTTCCTTGGTTGTGCCCAGCTGTGTGGGCCTTGAGAGAAAGCTGTGACTGAACACAAAATACTAACAGTACATCAAACCATACAAAACAGGGAAGATCAAATTCCTCCTTCCTCCTGCTTCTTTCTGTGAACACAGTACACAAAGTTCCTCTATTTATCCAGTTTTGTCTATATCTACCGAGTTCAGAATGCAACTGATTAAAATACAGAGACCAATACAATGACTGGATCATTCCTCAAGTAATAGTAGCTGTTGAGAAACTGTGGAATTTTTTTTTTTTGGGGGGGGGGAGGTTGCCATCTTTTGTCTGATTTGTGTCCCCCATCATAATTGAGTTTGACACTCCCAGCACAACACTCAAAGATAAAGGCAGCCTTTTGATTGCAGCTGTTCATGGAGTTCTGTTGTGTAGAAAATCACTTTTTTTTTTTTTAGAAAGAGCACCAGAAGCTCACACTGTTGTCTTTAACAAGTAAGCAGGCCAGTACCATAGCAACATCAGGTAACTCTTCTTAAACCTAATCACCTAATTTGTGCTTTTCGCTGTTCTCTCATAGACTCTTTCAAATTATAGTAAAACCGATTGCAGTCTCCACAGTAGGAGGTCATAGTGCCTTAAGTTCCAGCTGCCTGTGACAGTGATCTCTGCCCATTCTTCTTTCTAACTTGTCCATAAAAGAGAAAAGAGCAAGTCAGCATTTCTGTGTTACAGACTTTAATACAAAGATGCCCAACAGACCAACAGCATACTTTTCCTCTTGCGCTTTCGCAGAGATGAAAAACTACAAAACTGCTCTGGAATAAGGACGAGGTTATATTGCCTGTCAGATGAAAGACTTCATCCAGGCAGGTAGAGATGTTGCAGAAAAGAAATTCAGTCTTATGTTGTAACCATAGCAGCTGCAATAGCTTGTCAGGAGCCACTAGTGTTAGATACAGTAGCTGTAGCTTTCATAATATGTATAGTATTACTGCATGTAGGTTTAAGGTAACACTTACTTCTAAGATTATAATAAGGGACAAGTGAGGAATGAAAGAAGAATTGACAAGAGCCCATTTTTGGCAAACAGGTCAGTTCCAAAGTGTGAGTGAAGTGAATATGTATGTGAGCATTTCCACATATGTATGAGTGAGTGTAAGATAATACAAACTTCTAAGATTATAAAAGGGGACAAGTGAGGAAGAAACAAATAATTGTCATGAGCCCATTTTGGGCAAAGGGTCAGTTCCAAAGGGTGAGTGAAGTACATGTGAGTATTTCCACATATGTAGGAGTGAGTCTTGATGCTACAATGGCTACCTACCTTGCTTCAAACCACTTTCCACTTTTATGTGTTGGCTAAATGACAGTCAATGTTTCTTACCACATAAAAGGCATTTCCTCCCCTAGGCCTGAAAGTGCCCCCCTGCTGATGTAGATCTGCCTATAAGCTGTCAGTGGTTTCTGCCAGCTGCCCTGAAATGACAATATATGTAGGATTTTTTTTTCTTCCTATCTGTATTTGTGTCTTTACATTATCACCTGGCCTTTGCATAGTGTTTGGAAATATCGGATGCCTTTGACCTTCCTCCCTGAACTATGCAATGTGTAGCAGCAAAAGCATTACAAATGGCCAGTTTTGCTAAAGCATGCCCAATTGATTGCAATGGATCAAGGATCACTAATGGGTATGAGTCCAGATTTGATTTTCTCTAAAAGAAGAGAAGGAGGAAGTTGAGGAAGACACAGAACTGTGAAAGCAGCAGGCATCTCAAAAGTTATATCTGCAAGACTTTCCTTTAGACCAGGGGTCCCGAAACTTGGCAGCTTTAAACTTGTGGACTTCAGCTCCCAGAATTCTCCAGCCAGCTATGCTGGCTGGAGAATTCTGAAAGTTGAAGTCCACAAGTCTTAAAGCTGCCAAGTTTGAAGACCTCTGCTTTAGACAGACCATTAACCAGTCACTAGGTTTTGCCTGAACTTGTAATTCATGTACAATCTCCTTTTTCTTACAGTAGTTAAAAATCCTACCTCTCCAGACATTGTTTAGATCGGACATTTGCTCATGAATCCTTGTGTATGCACAGGCTTTCAACTTCCAACATAACCTGTATAAGTGGCTCTTTTTTCCTCCATTGTTTTTGTTCACTGGGGTCTTCTAAAAACAATGGGACAACTCTTGGGATCATATTTTACATCAACTTGAGTGTCTTGAATGAAAAGAGTCCTTCATCTAATAGGGATCTATGTAATAGGTGTGTCTTGCCACTATAATAGCTGTTCCATCTGTTAGTGGCCTTTAGTCAATATATTTGACACAGCCTGCTTTTATAAAATCTGTCTTTCAAGTTCTGAAAAGTTGCCTTAACCCGTGAATAAGGGCTCAACTTTTTTTCCATTCTTCTCTTGGCATTTTTACATTTATTTATTTTTTTAGAATTTATTTTGGTGGAGACAGATGTCACTTTTCCTTTATTATTGTGACATAGAAAAGAACCAGTTGAATTTAGCGGTAAAGGTGTCATACTCAGGAGACCAGGATCTAATTGTCCCTTAGGTCTAGAAGTCACTTGGGTGACTTAGCAAAATCCATTTTATAGGCTGTTGTGGGGAATATAAGATAAGAGAACATTGGGGAAAAAAATAACACACTTGGGACTTAAGTCAAATAATTCTTCTATTGTTGCTTTGGGATTGAGTGGACATGCAAGTAGCCATAATTCTGCAATCTCCCAATGATTATCCATACTTCCAATATGGAAAAAGATGCATAGCAGGAATTCTTCCATGATTTCCCTTGGTACTGAACTGAGAAAGCCAAAAAGAGACTAGTCATCCTAGGTAAGTGCACAAATCTTGTACTGAGGGGAATTTCACTAAAATTTATTTCTCCATTTTTTAAAAAACAAGTTTCAGTGCACTTTCTTTGAATTTAATAGGTAAATACACAGAAGAAATTATAAGCAAAGCATTGTAGTATACTGAATTTATATTGTTTAGTCAGTTCAAGGAAAGGAAAAATCTCTTACAAGCAATTCTTCTCAAGCAAAGGTATAAGTCCTTCATAGTAGAGAAAGAACATAAAACAAATTATAAGATAACACAAGCAACATTTACTTAGAAGTTTTCACAGGCCACTGTTTAAAAACAGTACACATTATCTATCTGTTTCCTTCATCTTGATCTATAATTTTCAGCTTCCAAGCTGGATATGAAAGGGGAAAAATCCCAGCTTTATAAAATAGAATGGAAATAATGTCAAACTAAAGATAAATCCCTACTATACAAAAATAACTCAAGGTACAAATTGTAGGACATTGACTTTTCAAGTGTTCAGACTGCTTTCTCCATTTTTTCCTCTCCTGTTGTTATCTAATTAGAAAGGCACAGTTATAATGCATTCAACTGAATGCTACTATAATTCAGAATATAAATAATGTATTATTATTAAATGCACATGCCATTCAACAGAATCATATATAATGACTCTGGTATTCTTATGAAAATAACCAAATAGGAGTGTAATTGTGTTTTTTTTATAAAACAAATAATGGAAACAATACTCATAGTTATTATTCAACATGCTAAGACTATATTAAATTATGTCCTTAAGTTTAAATCCTTTATAGTCCTGATGTATTGTAGAATTTATGGTTCCTTGTCTTTTGAATCCGGATTCTTCTCCCTCTTGCAGAGACTCAGCTTTCTTATCTTTTCATTCCCACATTTCCTATTTTACAACTCACAGCAAACACCATTAACCTAGGTTTCAAATTAATAATCAGCTGGATTTTCTACAGACGAGAAAAGCCAAGATTAAACCTTTTTAATATAATAATCTCATTCAACAGTTGGATCTCTGAAATTTCTTCTCTTGCTAAAGTTCAGGGTTACAATTACTGCAGTTGGTCACTTAGATTTATGGAAAGACTGACATTAATATATTTGTTTAAATTTTTATTTTCAGTGCTCCCTGAATGAAATGTTAGTAGGCCATGAAGGATGGGATGGCAGAAGAAGAAAGAACATTTTAACTTTTCTCTGAAGAACTCTTCAATCTTTTCCTGAAACAAAATAACATTTCCCCTCTTTATTCAAGAAATCCATTTACAGATTAAATTTATTTTACAGAAACCATAGAAAACCAAAGCTTTTGCTTTTAGCTTCTGCTAATAATAAGACTTTGTTTTTCCAGAGAGGAGGGATTTTAAGGGTGAACAGTCTAAACACTTATTTTACTCACTGGAGCACCTGCATTGGAGTTGAAAAAAATTACCAGTAAACCACAATCATGTGAACAAAGCCACAGAAAAGCCATTTTTATGCAATATTAGACATATAAAAAAAGTGGGCATTGGATGTATGATAGTGGACACCATCTTGATTTTTTAATCCCCTGTTTACCCCCAATGTGTAACCTAGAGATAATAGGGGTACTCTACAGGAATCATATGGTTCCTTCCCATCCATCTTTTTATGTCAATAGCTTGTGGTGGGAAGCTTAGCCAAATTTACTTAAATGGTGTATAATGTGGTTGATCCACACCTGCAGATTAATATGTAGGACAGAATTTAATCACTGTCTTTTCACTTTATGAATGTTCTTTAAGATAATTATAGAAAAACATTTTGTTTATCTGGAAGAAAAGAACATTTTATAATAATGACAATGTATGAAAATATACAAATGTGGATTTAAATGGACTTTTTCATTTAAAAACAATCATAGCTACAAAGGATTGGAATTGATATGGGCATGAGATGTAGAATACATTTATTTGAGTATTTCTGATACAAATATATAACACTTTATATGACATGAAACAAATCTTTGGTTGGCAAACTGTTTTTTTTCCTTTGATTTATGGTACCTATAACATATTTAAATCTATCTATCTACCTACCTACCTACCTACCTACCTACCTACTTACCTATTAAGGCAGAGTTCTTTCTTGACATATCAAAGATCTCATTTTAAAAGAATGCCAGGCAGTATAGCTTTGGATTCAATGCAAGACACACAATGCAAAACTTAATTGACAAATAGAGTAGAATCTCTGGCATGTAAGGCAGCCACCTTTTGACTTGCTGAATTGCTTCACAATGTAGAGGCAATAAAGTTAACCTTTTTGAGGCTCAGTAGTGATGCATTGGTGTTTCATGTCCTTTTAGAGGTGCAAAACCATGGATGAATTTCCCATACTTTTTTCACAGTGGGAGGAGTGCTTGTGGATTACTTCACAATGCAAATTTGATATTGGTCTTTGATGAAACCCTTATTAAAATGCTTGATTGAATGAGCCAGTTGTCCCATTTACATTTAGGACTTGTAATAGTTTGTTGCACGTTCTTATGGTAGATGTAACATTTAAAGTCTATTTAAACTATGTGATGGTCCAATCAACAACAATGTCAGTATGACAGCACAAAGCAGTACCAGACTGAAAATGCTGCAGCACAGAATTGGAATGGCATGGAACTTTTGAACATCATGGAACTTTTTAATAATTATTCCCATTATACAGAGAACTGCCATAAGCAGATAATCTACATTTTATCCACAGGGCCTACATTAATGTATGAACTGTGGTGGAATGTATTTAATGCATTACTAAGGGAATAGGTACCCTTAGTATATTATTTATGGGAAGGAGAATCTGCTATAATTCTGACTTAATTTTCTATTCTTCATTGTTTGAAAATCTAGGCAGAGGAACTATAAAAGAGTATTGTCCTGTATCTGGCTAAAAGTGCCAGAGAGCTTGAAGTCTAAGATAAGGCAGTTTGAGTCAGTGGCAGAGGTGGGTTTTACTTACCTTTACTATCAGTTCTCTTCATGCACACGCTTTGCACGCTTGCAAAACGTGCATTTACTAAAAAACCCGAAACAATCGTTCTGTGCATGCGCAGAGCAGAAAAATGTAAGTATGGGTGCACAGGTGGGCCCAGCTCCCGGCCGCGGAGAACCGGTTCGGTGACGTCACAACGTCAGTGCTACCGGATCGTGCGAACCGGGCCGAACCGGGAGCAACCCACCACTGGTCAGTTGTCTTACTTCATATATTCTGCATGCTATTTCTTCCCAATGTGTCTCAGTGATCAGGTTTCCACTCCATGGGTTACTAAGACATTGGTATATGCAATGGTGAAATCCTAAGGGTAAGCAAAAATAATGATAGGCCATCACATGGAACTCTTCCAACATGCAGCTTATTTTGAGAAGAAGCACTCTTGGGTCATTCCATCACTAAGAAAGAAAATGAAAGACTGGTCTATTTCCTGGGCAATAATTTGCTTTAAAACATATTTGCTTTAAAACATTTTAAAATGACTCAAAAGAAAAAGTGCATGCATGAAGAGAACCGGAGGTAACACCAGTTGGAACCCACCACTGCTGTGCCCATATATTCCCAAGTGCTGTGTGTGAAAATGTATGTGGAACACACATAGGGTGTATATTGTATTTTCACCTGCACAAAATACAAGGGTTTGTCACTTCATGTCTTACTCTTTTTTTTTTTTTTTTGAAATCATAATACTAAGAATATTTAGGCTTTTACAATATGTTTGCATCTTTTCATGGGCAAGTTCCAAGGATTAATGTAATTTTAAGAACAGTTAGATAGATGTCTGTATTAGGGGAAGAGAAATGAATGAAATCATCACTCATATTAGGAACAGTTTTCCCCAGAGGAGAGGGGGGCCAGAGAAAATGATTACCTAAACATAGTTTAAGACAGTGGTGAAATCCATTTTTTTTTACTACCGGTTCTGTGGCCGTGGCTTGGTGGGCATGGTGTGGCTTGGTGGGCATGGCAAGGGAAGGATACTGCAAAATTTCCATTCCCACGCCACTCCAGGGGAAGGATACTGCAAAATCTCCATTCCCCCACTCCAGGGGGAAAGATATTTCAAAATCTCCATTCCCACCCCACTCTGGAGCTGGCCAGAGGTGGTATTTGCCGATTCTCTGAACTATTCAAATTTTCCGCTACCGGTTCTCCAGAACCTGTCAGAACCTGCTGGATTTCACCCCTGATTTAAGAGCTCTAAGTTTGCTGAATCTGCTAAATCTGCTGAAGAGAGCTCTGTGTCAAAGCAAAATGCCCACAACAAGCAAACAAAAATCCTGAGTAACTGTACGTGACACATGGTGGTGACAGCCTGCATACCCTGTTTGGAGGAGTCTCAATCAAACAAGGAAAAATAGTAAAAAATGAACCTTCCAACAAAGATCACATCCTCCAGTCCACACTTTGCAAATTCCTGGGCTTGTTCCTCAATAACTGATGCCAGTGTGACATCTAGTGGTTACAACCAATTTAACCCTCTCAGAGGGATCACTCTCTTCCCAAGAAACTTTGAATCTGTTAATATAAATAATTGCTCTTTGCTAAAATAACTGTGCTGCTTTGAATCAGGGAAGGACAGTTTGAATATAAGTAAACAGGAAGTATTGCTGATGTCAAAGGGATAAAGCTGCTGGGCAGGAAAAGAGATATATGACAGGCACAAGACAAGAGCTTTTTGCACTACGTGTCTTTAGGATAGTAAGAAGGGATTCTAGAGCCCTTTTATCACTCTCACAATCCTAAAGGGTGCTGCTGAGCTTCCCAATCGGGTAGAATTGCAAGGCAACTTATAAAAGGAAAGGCAGACTTTGTAAGCCCCAGACTTCATCCTGTCCTCAATTTATAGTATCATAGGAGAAAAAAATCTACCATTTAAACTTTCTATATTATATTGTAGAGGGGAAAATTAAACACTTCAAGGACTATCCCAAAGGTGCATTTTTCAAGAGGCAACTGGACTTTCTGGTTTTTCTTTG
>JANHFM010004436.1:91687-106371 GCA_032468115.1 Grayia smithii
AAGGAGAAAACAGCCACTATCACACACTTCTCCCAGAAGAGCGAAGCTGAAGACACCAGCCTGAAGATGACGGATGAAATTTCGTCGAAACGTTGCCCAGATACTTCAAATTTTACGCGGGAGAAAACCCGAATGACCAAAGAAGTATACAATTTTGACACAATTTTGGAAGTGGTTTGCAACTGTCTTGTTCCTAGGCCTTAGGATCCTTATGTACCTAAGGCAAGACTAGAACTCAATTTCATAGTTTCTAGCCTTATACTTTAACCCGTACACAAAACTGGCTCTCATATGTATTTGTATTTATTTCTATTTCATATCCATATCCAGATGTATTTGTATCCGCATCTGTATCCATATCTGTCTATCTTAGGTAGTGTCTAGCTTAGGTTGAGTGAAGAACTATATTAGATATTTGAAAGAAGTGAAAAAGCTGGAAGACAATTTATTAAGCCAGAAAGTGCAATCAGGTTGGAGCACTTGACAACAGGAAATTTAACCACAACTTCATACATTTCCATTTTCTATTAAGAACACCACCAACCCTCTGCCTCTGGTGATCGCCTTATCTCAACAATGCAACCAATAGAAACTCTAAAGATATTCTAAACTATGGATGGAATGAAGCAGAAAAGTAGAAATTTCTTTATTAGGAGAAAAGTCTTTGGGAAAAATTGGAAAATAGATTTTGGGCACAGTTCTGAAATTAATTTGGGCAGCTCACCTTAAAAGTTGTCTAGAAATACTGAAGAGAGATACTTAAGCAAAAGATAATTGGAAACATTTTAAAACACATGCACAATATATTTGGAATTTGAATATTTAGAATTGCACCTTATTTCCTTAAGCCATCACCAGATATATTTCATGTACTTAACTATCTGTACTCTTTAAAATATTTTTATGATTGTGAACAAAACCCAGTAGATATGAAAGCAGAGGATAGCAGTCATTTAGATTACTATTCCTTAACCAAAACATCAGCATTAAACCTACTTGTTTGTTCTGATCTATGGAGTGAGCTGTTCTATATCATCCTTTACACTAAAGAAATGAAAATAAAGATTTCATGAGCTAATTTTTCAGCACAATTCACTTTATAATTCACCTTTGGAATAAAAGATCATCTAAACCTGTACTTTAACTCACTAAGTATACAAAATTCCAGTTGTGCCTACATGGAAGCAGTAAGCATTATCTAATAATTATTAAAATCTGACTGTGAAATATAACACATGATAATAGGTATCAATCTAGTGCCAACCTAATATGAACTATGTTTTAGGATAAATACTTCAGTAAAAGAAAGATGTGTGGCAGTAGAAGACTGAATAGTAAGTGAAAGAGGTAGGTGAATAGAATAATTGAATTAGTCTACCACTGAGATTAATCAACTGTTTAAGATTAGATTATTATTTTTTGTTAGCATCCACACTGTGAAATGTTCTGGTTGTTATTTTAGTTTTAATCAGTAGGTGCCACATCCTCCGTTGAATTTTCCATAATAATAAAGGATGTGGAACATTTCATTTGCATTTCCTTTTTAATGTCCAGGAACAACCAACATGACACAAAAATGAGGCATGATTCATGGCTATTTGTGGTAGGACATGTTTCATAATGTATTCTAATAAAACTATTATGGCATAAAACGACTTAACAAGGATGAGGGTAATTGAGCTATAATACACACACGGCATATGAAGTGCTTTTAATGATCACTGGATCTTGGCTTTTTAAGATTCTTCTTACTTAATGTCCTCCCTTATTGAGTAAAAATAGAGAAAGAATATAAAAGACAATCACAACAACAATAGCCTATCTTACTAACCAATGAATATTTGAAGGACTGAACATGGGCATCAGCAAGATTGAACAAGTGAAGCATGTGGACATTATCGAAATTCTGTGCCATGATGTAGCTGATGTATATATACATGTTTTGGTAGCTTTATGGAAAGCCAGAAGAATCACATCCTATATGGTATCATTTGCATGATATTGTCATGATACAGACAACATCATCACAACATCTACAGGTTACTTATGAGACTGAAGACACTGTTTTTCCCCCAGAACTGTGGTTGAATTGGCATTATTCAGTAAAATATGGTTGGTCTGAATTCAGGATATCATATCTACTCAGCCACCATACTTCCTCTATGGTTCAATGTATTGCCTAACATAGGCAATTAACTCATAGACTATTTAAATAAAATATAGTGTGGCATGTTTTGTGAACATAAACATTGTATCATTTAGTTTTGCCTACCCCATGTGAATTGGATTGTCTTTCAAAATGGAGGCTAACTAAATAATGTAAAATTTCCGAGTATAAAATTAAGTCTACTGTAGAATAGGAATCTCTCCTGACTCTTCTTTAGAAGGCCAGATCCTGAAGATGAAACTGAAATACTGAAATGGCCACTTAATGAGAAGGAAGGACTCACTGGAGAAAAGCCTAATGCTGGGAACGATTGAGGGCAAAGGAAGAAAGGGACGACAAAGAATGAGGTGGCTGGATGGACTCACTGAAGCAGTGAGCTTAAATGGACTCCAGAGGATAGTAGAGGACAAGAAGGCCTGGAGGAACGTTGCCCATGGGGTCGCGATGGGTTGGACATGACTTCACAACTAATATCAGCAAGAATAGGAATCATGATATCTCCTCTGATTCTGTACACCTGGAATATTCTTTCTCAATGATAGATGGGGAAGATAATCTATCTAGAATAATACTTCACAGAGTAATCAGACAGAAGTGTGCAATGGGGTAAATTCCTAGAAATAAACCTGGTTCTTTTATTTCCTCATGCAGAATGGATTTAGAGCAATCTAGTTGGGAAAAAGAAAAGAATAAAGAGAAGGGAAAATTGATTGGATTAGAAAGAGATTGCCAGAAAGAGAGAATGAGTGATGAGTGGTGTTACCTCATTTCTGCTTAACAGTATCATATGACCATTAGCAGAGTACCTTTGCAGGACTGAATCCCTCAACAACACTAACTATGATTGTTTATGTCCAATTTATAAGCGTGGATGAAGTCCCTAACTTAAAAATGCTTGAAAAGAATGGACTGCTTCACAGAGCACAACACTTTATAATGTTGCTATTGTTTGACTTATGTCAATTCACATTATGTGAATCCAAATAATTTTGGTGTATTCAGTGAACTATATTTTTAACAAATTCAGCAAAATCTGCACCAAGAATCTATGTATACTGCATTTCTGAAGTGACAGTCTTAACCTTGCCCTAATGAATGCTAGCAAAGAATGTACAATCTACTATCCACTATTTTTAAACTATCTCTGTATCTATCTATTCATTTTCTAAACAAATATGGAATATGAATTAATGAAGTTTAATTCTCCTATGCTATTTTTTAACACATTTACAGCAGTCATAATTAAGTCTACAATTAAAGGCTGCCTGCAGTTTGGCAGTTTGAATCTCACCAGGCTCAAGGTTGACTCAGCCTTCCATCCTTGTGAGATCAGTAAAATGAGAACCCAGAGAGGGCTGTAAAGCACTGTGAAGTGGTATATAAGTCTAAGTGCTATTGCTATTGCTACCCCAAAAGAGAATAATTGTATGTTCCTTCAAATATTCCAAGGACTGAAATGTATAGAATCATATAATTATGTAATAACATGTCTTAGTTCTCCAGAACCCTGTTAAGCAATATTCTTCACTTACTCAGTCCATCATATTATATAGTCTATGATACTCTGAAAGAAAGAAGAAGTACTGAAGTATTTAGCAAACTAATTTGAACAAAATATAATTACTAATTTTCCTGAACTTGCTGAGAGTTGATGTTGTCCTCTATATCTTACAGAAATTGACATCAGGTATCAAGCAACTCAAACCTATTCTTTTGTTTTTAACTTCTTTGGGAAAATGCCAATGCTCATCCTTCTAAAATCTTTGCTAAACGTCATTTTAGTGCTTCAAATATCACAACAGGATCCCTGGATTCATTTTCAAAATTCAAAGAGCAATATGAAATAATGATTTCAATACTGTCATTTACAGCCAATGTGGTGTAATTGTTAAGGCATCATGTTCAGGCAGTTCAAATGAATATAAAGGTTTATTACAAGCTTAAGCTCTCTACAAGAATCTGAGCTACTAATGTTCAAAGGAAATGAGAGGAGTTAAGAAAGCAATTTAAGGTGGGCTGGACTTAGATCTCTTGCGGGCATTATTTATTTATTAATTGCATTTATATGCATATAAGGACTCCTGACTGATGACATGTTTGATTCCTCCCTCGGCCTCGGCCTGATCATCTCCTACAGAGCCTATTGCTCTCCAGAGGTTTTTAATAACTCTAGCATTCATTAACCTCAGCAATTATCCTATTGACTGGAATGATGGGTATTAGAATCAACCACAACTGAAGGTCTGCAAATTCCTCAGTTCCAACTCAGTAGCATATACCTTCCTACCCTGATATATATAAGGCTTATTTTGGAAATAGTAGGCATCAGTTTGTGACAGGATTTTAGAAGTAAGTAATTTTGTTTTGGTTTTTTTCTCACAATCCCATTACAGTCAGGCATTAGGCATACAGGTATTTTTAAAAACATATATTAAATCTTCATAGCATTCTTGCTTGTTTGCTTGCTCTTTTGAGAGCAAGCTTGCTTGCTTGCTCTCAAAAGTAAGAACCAAACTCAAATTCAGATTGCCAAAAATTTAGACTACACTTGTCCTTGGCTTGAACACAAATAACTACACATGTAATTCTCCAATAATTTGATATTTAGACATGTCCAGAAGGAAGCAATAACATAATGTTGTTGTTTTTTAATACTCAAGGGAAAATTCACTGTGGAGCAAATGAATCAAATAAAAGGCTGGAAAACAGATGCATTTTCTAAGTCAGATACACACACCAAGAAAAGCTTGGAGGAGACCCTTTATCAAGACTCTATGAGCTGCTGCTTTCTGTTTCTAAACCAGGGCTTTTCGTTAACAAACAGGACACGTCGGGAGCTTTATGAAAACATTTTCTTCTATTTACAGCAGGGAGAAGTCAAGTTATCATGGATTCCCCTCCAGTGAATGAACCAAGTCATTAAAGTGGCATTTACATTGAAAAGCTTTTCACTGGGCTTTTTGTCAGTCTTTTCAAACAGGAATGGAATGAAATGAATGGGGGGGGGTAGATTACAAATGATGCCTTGTTGAATATATGTGGGAGCAAACAGCCCCCATTGTGGGTGCAGGTGGGAAAGAAAAATGAATGGACAATGAGAGTAGCTGAAAGGGACAATCTCATTATTGATGGGCTCAGCATGTAGCTTTAATGAGGTTTAGGACAGCAGCAAGGACCTCATAATGTATGAGTCTTCCTTCCATTTTTGGACTAAAAATATATATATAAAGAATGAAATGTCATTGTAGTTGCTTAAGTGTGATCTGTTAGACCTAGCATGTTCATGTGAAACAGAATCATTGAAGAACAAATCCATGCTTAAACTGTTCTGTTTAAATCAGGGCCCAAGGAAGTAACTAAGTCCCACAGGCAATAACTGGGTTCACATAGAGTAAATCCATAGGTATTATTTTAATTATGATTTTGTAGAAAATTCACAATCGTTGAAGGTCTCACGAACATTATTCCAAAACCTAATAAATGGCTTTGTGACCAATATAAGGCAGACTTTTCCAACTTGGAATCCCCCAAAGACCATATAGGGTGAAAAAATTTGAAACTGCCATTCTCAACAAAAGGGATACAGGTCGGGAAAAAGTAGAAAATGGGTTTCCCAATTTTTTAAGTACATATGCAGGGGAAATTGTCATGTGTAGAACCAATCTGTAAACCAAACCAACAGCATCCTGTATTCATACTCACTAATTGTCGTTCTACAGTAGTTAGAAAGGCATGAAGAACTGCTTTCCTGATTTTGTCCAAGTTTCATTTGTCTAACAATACAACCAGTGTGGCTGTCCTCAGAAACTAATATTCAGTGAAAGAGTACTCTTGAGAAGGAAACATTTGCCCTCTGGCTATGGAGAAGCTTCCTTTTATGGAGCCTGTAGTTCATTCTGAAATCTTGGCCTCATTTGTTGGGGTACAAAATGTTCTAGTTCATCGAGAAGTAAACTAACAATCAAAGAAATGTGCCATCTTTAGAACGTATGGCTCTACTCCAATGGTGAAATCTGAGCGGATCTATCCGGCTCACACAAACCGGTAGGGCTGGCGGCGGGAGGCTCCGACCACCTGCCGGGACATCATTACATCCTGTTTTTGACTCTCTGCGCATGCGCAGAAGAAGCATGAATGCTCACATTTTGGTATGTGAAGGTAAGTGCATTTCACAGCTGCTCTATTCTCTTTTCCCATTCCTTCATTCTAAATAGAGGAAATAAATAGAGGAAATAACCTAGATATTGTGCTAGGTGTAAAGTTTCTCATTTTAGTTATTCATAATGTCATTGCAAAATTCTTCCTTATCTTTGGTTTCTGTACCCCACTGCTTTTAAATTTCAATTGAATGCACAGATTAATTAGTTACATATGGCTTTGCTGCAACATCTGTGGTTTGCATTCTAGTTTTAATTGTTCCTTGAACTAGTTCATTTAATCTAAAATTTGATTCTAATAATAATTTTACATAGTAGTTTGAAAGTATTAAAAGTATTAAATCTCATGATCTCATTAAAAGGAAACCAACCAGAAATTACCATATATTTCATCTTTTCTATTTTCTCCACTATAGGTTGCGTGGAATCTGGATCAGAAGTATACTCACAATTACCGTATTTTTTGGAGTATAAGACACACCATTTTCCCCCCCAAAAGAGGGTGAAAATCAGGTTACATCTTATACTCTGAATGTAGCCCCGCCCAGCCTCTCAAATGGAGATTTCAGAGGCTGAAAAAAGCCTCCAAAAGAAGCTTCAAAAAAAAAGCTTCCAAAAGAAGCTTCAGAAAAAAAGCTTCAAAAAGAAGCTTCAGGAAAAAAGCCTCCAAACAGAGCTTCAGAAAAAAAAAGTCTCAGAGGCTTTTTTTCTGAAGCTCTGTTTCGGAGCCTTTCAGAGGCAGAAAAAAAAAGTTTTTTCTGAAACAGAATTTCAGAAGTTTCAGAGGTAGAAAAAAAGCAAGGCACAGAGCTCATAAGGAACCTGTTCCTAAAATTCACCTCTGGGAACAGCTGATTGGGGGTATTCCAGGAGGCAGATCCATGCATAATCAGCTTTTTTCTTATTTTCTTCTCCAAAAACTAAGCTGTGTCTTATACTCTGGTGCGTCTTATACGCCAAAAAATATGGTAGATGCAGTTTAGGCATATCTCAAAGGTATTTGGTGCTTGAGAACCACACACAGAAATTGTGAACACAATGCTCATAGCTCAAAGAAAGAATTTCCAATAAAGTTCTACAATTTTTCTACACCAGCATTCAATAACTGAGTTAGGTTTCCTTCAAATTATATATTTTCCAAACTAACTCAACACATCTTTAACATCTATAATATCTCTAACATGTTATATAAAACTAATAAAATAAAACCACTATTTATTTATTTATCTATATATACATATATATATATGTATGTATGTATGTAAAGGTAAAGGTTCCCCTCGCACATATGTGCTAGTCGTTCCTAACTCTAGGGGGCGGAGGTCATCTCCACTTCAAAGCCGAAGACCTAGCGCTGTCCGAAGACATCTCCCTGGTCATGTGGCCAGCATGACTCAACGCCAAAGGTGCACAGAGCGCTATTACCTTCCTACCAAAGGTGGTCCCTAGTTTTCTACTTACATTTTTTACGTGCTTTCGAACTGCTAGGTTGGCAGAAGCTGGGACAAGTAATAGGAGTTCAACCCTTTTGATTGACAAGCTCAGTGTTTTAGCCACTGAGCCACCACGTCTCTGCTTTATATATATATACAATATCAAAATTCCCAAAATTCCACCTCCTCATGCATGATATACATTAGCTGCGATGTTTTCAAAAGAGAAAAGGGAATGCAGGTAATCCTTGACTTATAACGATTCATTTAGTAACCATTCAATGTTACAACGGCACTGAAAAAAAGAGATTTATGACCGTTTTTCACATGTATGACCATTGCAGTACCCCACGGTCACATGGTTAAAATTTGGATGTTTGGCAACTGGTTCATATTTATGATGGTTGCAGTGTCAGGGTCATATGATCCCCTTTTGCAATCTTTTGACAAGCAAAGTCAATGGGAAACCCAGATTCACATAACAACCAGGTTACTAACTTAACAACTGCAATGACTTACCTAACAACTGTGGCAAGAAAAGTCATAAAATGGGGCAAAATCCACTTAACAAATGTCTCACTTAACAACTACATTTGAGCCCAGAATCTATATTGCTAAGTCAAGGACTACTTGTAGTTAAACTGTATTTCTTTGACTGATTTTTTTTCCAAGGTGCTCAAGCTTACTTAGGCCCTAGAAGTCTGAATTACAAATGTTAAGTTGCATTTGATATGATCAAAAGCTTTAGCCATATTAATAATTAATTTCAAAATTATAAGAAAAATACTTCAATCGCCTTGCCTATGTGATATTCAGTATTAAAAATATGAAATAAAAATAAAAGCTCCTTTCAATCAAGCTCAATTTCTGGTGACTTAATGGACATGGACATTGTGGTTGTTGCAAGAATATTGAAGTGATTTTTATGCTGTGCCTTTAAGGTGCATTTTTCCCAACTTCACTGGTTAATCTACAACTATTATTTCTTGGTGTCATTCTCCCCACATCCTAACCAATTCCATGTCTGCTTAGTTATGTTGAGGTCAATCAAGTTTAACTAGGTGTTGCTAGAATGGCATTGCATAAATCCAGTTGTTTATATGTTCTTTTCTGTTCTAACTAACTAGAGATAGCGCTTTCCCACTCTGTCTAGCTACAAAGGGTGTTAATGTATATAGGTCAAACACCCACACTTCAACTGTGCTCTTGGATAGTCATAAACTCTCCTTATGACTGATAAAGTAATGAGCATGGATCAAACTAGGATTAATTGATTGATTTTATTTCATTTATATCTTGCCATAATCCACTGTCTCTTGGCAGAAGACATGAACATAAAAAATATTAAAACACCCACTGTATGATTAAAAATACCAATAAAACAGCAGTCATAAAACCCCAGATTGAAAGGCACAATACAAATGAAGTAGCTAAAGAATACAACAAAAGAAAAGAGAACTGCAGATGGTGCAGTGCATGAAATGAGCTAAAATTCTCTCCAAAATAATTCTGCTCTTAACATTGGACTGAAAAGCAACAAGGAGAAGCTTAGCTTGATCTTCACAAGGAGTACTGGCACTACCTTCTGGCTTAAGAGACCCTTTATGTCTTGAAGAAAGGGAGGAAGACTAGTAGATCAGCTGGAGTAAGTAGCCTGGCTGGTACTCAGAAAGAAAATGACTGAAGATCATTTAATTTATTTCTGTGCTTTAATTATTATTTTTCCTATTATTATTTTTTGCAGTCTTGAGGAAATTATATTAAAATAAGATCATTTAGTTGCACATCATAGCATGCCTTCTTTAAAGTGCTTTCCGGATCAGAGATAAAGTGTATTTGTCCACCAAATACCTAAGATTAAGGTTACCTAATTTTCCTATGAAGAAATTATATTAAAATAAGATCATTTAGTTGCACATCATAGCATGCCTTCTTTAAAGTGCTGCTGTCTGGATTTCAATATTTCCTCCTCCTTGCTTGTGATAATAGACTTGGAAAGAATGTTCACCCAGGCATCCTAACCTGGGACTCACTTGCTGGGCCTACGAATCAGCATAGCCATAGTCTGAATACATCTCCTAGCACCAATTTGGAGAAGGCAAATTGCTTATTACTTCTTGAGTGTTCTCGTGGAAGAAAGGTATGCTACCTTGACCTAGTTTAGCATATGTGCCCATTGAGACTATGTCACATGCCAGCAGCCTTTCAGGGCGGGAATGGACAATATTTTGCTGATTGGAAACCATATATAATATGGAAAGTAATGAGGAGAACATGATGACTAGAACAATTATGAACATTGAATAGTACTACATCCCTTTTACAAGCAAAACCAGGATATTTTGACATTTGTAATTTTTTAAAGAAATCAAATTAATCTTAATTTGGGGCTTACCTCCAGAATTTTAGATATTTCATGCCTCACACTGCTATGAATGTCAGCAATTGTGATTGAAGGAGGCTCTGGCAGATTAAAATAATTCAGGGACTACTTTCAGCTCTAGGGCCTCAAATTATCTATGCCATCCAAGCATATATGTAAATGAACATTAAAAAATATTATATATATATATATATATAAATAAAAATACATACATGGATCTTTCTTGTCTTCTTTTTAACTGGAGTTGCCAGAGCCTGAAGCCTGAAGCTCTGTTAGACAAGAAAATCTACAATCCAATGTGGAATAGTCAAGAGTTAAGTCTCAAGGAACTTGTCTTCTTGGGCTAAAATCAAATTTGGATTGGCAGGGTAAAGAGAAGTTATCAGGTATAGTTTATAACTTTGCAGCCAGTCACTGAAGTAAATCAGAATTTGGGTTTAAATCTCTTTTGACTGTAATACAGTACCTGTTTCACTCTTGGCAATCTCAGACATTACTGACAAAGGAGCCACTTGTACACTGTGTCAGGAACAAGGGATTACCACAATATTAGCGAAACATAGACTATGTTATATGCTAACGGAAGCTAACAAAATTGAAACCCTACACAAAATTGCTTAAGTATTGTGACTTAAATGCAGTCTTTAAAAATATTTTTCATTTATAAATAAAATAGTCCTGGAAATGTGCATTCAAAGTTGATGCACCAATAGAAATTTCTAACTGGAGAAATTATAAAAGTTCTTTGTTTAATCAGGTAACCCTCCAACCAACCCTCAGTTCTTGCAATAAAAAAAACAACTCTTCTTGCTCAATTATTCTGAATATGTTTACTTCTCCCACCTCCAGAAAGCTAACACTCAATCTGAGTGTCCATTTTAGGTTTCACTAATACAAATGCAGTTCCAAAATTGTTGCATTGCTGGCAGATTAAAAAAATAGAATGGTGAAATACTTGATCCACAGGCTGACCTATATCGAGGGGGATTAATTGGCATCAATAGCAGCAGTAACTTTTCCCAACTCCTATTTATTAAGTGGTTTACTTACAAGTTGATTTATTTAGAAATTCTACTTTTCATGATAAATATAAATGGAAAACTTACAACATAAGCACCGTTACAGAAATACCGCGAAGGTGAAAACAAAATATAACATAGTATCACAATTTTCAATCTCAATAACATCTCACATCAGAAGCAGGCATTGTAACATCTTCAGGGAGGCAATAAAGTCAAGATTGTGGCAATCATCATGTAATCAAAACCCTGTTCTTTTTTATACGATGTGGTTTGCCCAACTGCATGATCATGGCCCATACCTTGACTTTTTAAATTGCTCACTGTGACCATCCCTGTGATTGTAGACCTGAGTAAATAGCAACAGCAATAGCACTTAAACATATATACCACTTCACAATGCTTTGCAGCCATCTCTAAGCAGTTTACAGAGTCAGCATATTGCCCCCAACAATCTGGCTCCTCATTTTACCAACCCCGGAAGTATGGAAGGCTGAGTCAACTTTGAGCCAGTGAGAATTGAACTGCTGAACTGCTGGCAACCAGCAGTCAGCAGAATTAGCCTGAAATAAAGCATTCTAATCATTGTGCCACCAGTGGTCTTCTATATAATGGTAGAACTACTTTACTTCAATAAAATCTTTTAACTTCTGGAATCTCCCATTTTCTCCCCTTTCAAAAGAAAAACCCTTTTTATTCAGCTCTTAGTAAGATTAAAAGAATTATAAAGGTGAAGTGGGAAATCTGGTCACATGGCTGTATTTTGCATATCAAACAATCTCCCTCCCTACTCCATCACAATTAACAAAAAGCCCAGTAGCCAATAGAGAATATTCATAATATATCACAGTAGACATGGTATCATAACATTCTCTCAGAGTACATTGTCAATCATAATACCTAGCAAGGGCAAGAAACCTATTTCCTACTGTGGCCTTGTCAGTGTACGGATCCTGAGGAGTATTTATGAGTTACAGAGGCCAAGAACAGCAGAAGATAAAGTTGTGTGTGTACTTAATCAGGTCAAAAGCAGGGGACCTCATTAAATCTCTCTCCTCCTGCCTTTTACTTGTAGGAGTACATTCCAAGAAGGTCTCCTTAATTAAAAAGTACATCGCCATTATTATTGTAATTAATCCAAGTTAGGGATAATTGTAGTTTTCTGGTTGCTCAGAGTTGCCTTTGTTTAAAAATGAGCTGGGCAAAAGTTCCGTCTCCAGCTAAAAACTGAACTAAGCTACATCATTAATGGTTGTGAGCTTAGCATTCATTTCCTAAAATAATAAAAGAAAGGGCATCTGAAGTGTAGCCCCTAATGATCCATGTTATCAACAATTTAAATCTTTGATAACTTAAACAAAAATAACAGAAGTACATAGCCTGGTTGTTTCGAATTTTGGTGACTAACAAAGACAAAACTAATAGTTTTCTAATATAATAGCATCAGTGTGTTACTGCCAAGCTACCTAAAATTACCAATAGAGAAGAGTATACATAGCTTGGGTTTGAAGTGTAGAATCCTACTACTCTCTAATCTTGGTTGTTTTCTTGCAGATATTTCATTATCCAACTAAGTAACATCATCAGTGCTAGAAAGGAGCCGCAGCCTAATCAAGGAACTACCAAGAACACTCCCACAAGCACTAATAGGGCAAGCTACTTGTATATAAAGAGAGAGCAAACCATACTCTCTTCTAGCACTGATGATATTACCTTTTTGGGTAATGAAACATCTGCAAGAAAACAACCAAGCCCAGAGTGCCAAGAAGCTGACAACACAAAGTTATTTGATAAAGTGGCATATAAAAGACCAAACAAAGAAAAAAATAATAATGGAATATCACTGTTTAGATCCTGGTTACTTACTCCTAGGATACCCTTTCTATCTTTCCTTTAAACACCATTTTCTGTACTTATGACAGGGTTGGGTTCTACTTACCTTTACTACCAGTTTGCAACGGGAGTGCACGCATGCGCTTCTGCGCATGCACAGATTGTCAATTATGACATCCAGCCAGGTGGGCGGAGCCTCCCACCATTTTTACTATCGGTTTTAAAGAACCAGACAGAACCGGGAGCAACCTAAAACTGACTTATGAGTATTGTAGCCATATTAATATGAGAACATCAAAATGGCATGAACTAAGAAACACAGCTGCCATATATTGAGTTTGACTACTGAGGCCAATACTATCCACTGAGGTAATATCTCCACTTGGGAACTCAAGGTGGCACAAACATCCTGCAGCAGCCTAACTTTTTATTTTCTGCCAGATTCCCATGACAATTGTTTTCCTTCCCAGCCCATAAGTCAGACAAGTTTAAACGGTTGTAAACGGAATCTATGTTAAAGTGTTTTTCCCATTATTTCAGCATCTTCCAAGGCTAGCTTTATGGTTTATAAAAATATGTTAGGCCTTGCCACTCATTACCTTGGATAGAAGTCAAGTGACCAGCAGTAACTTGAAAAGAGGCAATAAAGGAAAGAAAGGGGTAGGTAATAGTAATGGGAAATTTCATAACAGTATAATTTTCTGCTGACTCAAAGATAGGTAGAGAGCTTTTGTAATTCTATAGTGGGGAAATATGCCCAGAGTGACAGCATCTCCTGGGACATGCAGTTTCAAAAAGATTACAACTAAATTTCATCAGATGCACACCAGTAATACAGTATTTATACTTTGCTAACTCAAAAGAAGTTACTTTATTTAAACTATTTAAAATTGGTTTCCCACTAACAATTAACAGATTAGAGACAGAAGTTATTTTAGAACATGTTGGGTACCAGAGTGAAATGCTTCTGGTTCAGATCGATTCGGCTGAACCAGTAGCGATGGCGGCCGGTGGTTTGGACAACCAGTAGCGATTGCAGTATGAGGCTCCGCCCACCCACCTGGTCATCATTACTTCCTGGTTTTAACCAGGAAGTAACCTGTTTTTTACCGTCTGTGCATGCACAGAAAGATTTGCGCATGCGCAGAGGGTCTGCATGAGCATGTGATGCATGAATGTGCGCAAGTGAAGTAAGCACATGCACACGGTGTGTGCACATCCAAACCGGTTGGAAAGGTAAGTAGATTTCACCCCTGTTGGGCACCACCCGCTCCATAAGCTGTACATAGAGCAGAATCTATTACACAAGTGCACACACACGCACACATAGAGATCCTTTAATAATTTGCTCTTCCAGTCATGTTTTAAAGACAGTTTGTGATAAAGTCTTGCAGTAGAAAAGCAAAATTGTTCACAAAAGGAAAGCCACACACTTTCCATTCCATGGAAGTACATTTAACTAATTATAGCATGCATGCTTTCTGTTAACAGTAAGAAAAATAACACAGGTCTGCAAAAAAATTTTTTTCGAGAGCTGTTTTGGCCATTCCACATAATCTTTATGTTTTTTGGTGCGCTGAATCAAAAAATGACCTCCATTTTGTCATAGGACATAACGTTTCCTGACAATTTAGGTAACTATGTTAAATAAGGCAATATCTAAAATAAATGGAAATAGACTTATAAAATTAA
>JANHFM010004437.1:8484-22000 GCA_032468115.1 Grayia smithii
CTTCCGGAGGGAACCCCGGCCGACCCTCCCCCAAGGCCGCGGGCGGAGGGGGGCGGAGGGTCGCCGAGCCTTGGGCACGGCCTGCCTATCGGGGAGGGGCAGCGGGGGCGGGGGGTCGAAGGGCCGAGCCCGGAAGCGCCGAGTACGTCAAGGAGCCCGACGGCCCCGCTCGGCTCGCATGCCGGGCAGGAGAGGCCGGGCTGCCTCAGGCAGAGCCCAACGCCTCGACCGATCCCCGCCTGCCTCCTCCCGCAGGCCACGCCGCTTGCCGCCTTTCCCTTCTCTCGCTCCAGCGATGCCCCGGCGTTGAAATTGCACCTTTTCTCCCAAATAGGAAACGCGCGCGCGGGTAATCGCGAATAATGTGCTGGTGACATGCAGGGTGATGGTGAGTAGCCCCGGCAGGTCCAGCCTCCCCTGCGACCTCACTGCACACAACATAGGGGAATAGGAACATACGTACCCCTGTGCGTAAGTCTAGGCGGCTCACGGGCTGGGTAGGGAGTGGAATAAAAGATACTTCTTTTCCCTCTTGGAAGGCCATAGGAATACTTGGGTTGCTGTTTCCCATCATCTCCCTGGCCAGGGTGGCTCCCTGCCTAGCAGGTCGGGATCTGGGAAAACAGGAAAAAGCCAAGCCACATTGTAGAGGGAAACGAGGCAAATCCATTTGATAGACTAAACCCTGGTTGTTTGATTTTATTGTGTCTATCGGCAAAAGCCTGTGGGTGAGCAGGCCAGGAAGCTGCCTGAGAAGAGGTTGATGGCTTCCTCATAAGGGAAAAACACATTTTGGGACACGGACACCCACACCCACACACCCAATTCCCAATGTACCTGGGAACAAGCAAAAGAACAGTGCGGTACTTCGGGTCCTGGTGCTCCTGGCCACTCCCCTCAAGTTCCCCAAGGTATGACGGGTCCACATGATGCACATATTCTCTGGGCATTGACCTTCTCTGGGCATTGACCTTAAAAAGAATATAATAAAATCAACAGTACTAATTGTAAACACAGCAATAAAGTATGAAATTGGGAACAGTCATTCCCATGTGTTGGACCTAAGCCAGGAAAGGGGTCAGATTTTGGAACCCCTAAATACCGAACACTTGCTATGGTTTGCATCTGCTTCCCATCTAAAATATTGATAAATTGTAAAATGTTGACGGTTGTAAAATGGGATTAAAGACATATTTTGAAAACCCATTTATTGGACAAAATCAGAATCCTTCCTATACATATAAACCTGGGTATTTTGCATCACTCAGATGCTGAAGTGACTCTAGATATCAGAAGAGCTTACCTTATGATTTAAATTCTGCAATACGTGGAAGATGTGGAATGGCTTTTTTTTTATTTCAACTTATATCCCGTCCTTCTCCGAAGACTCGGGGCAGCTTACAATTTCCAGCACAAATCAACGTGCTTAGCAATTACCTGGCTTTACCTGGTGCTGAACACTTTCTGTGTTGGGTTAGGTTCCTAGAAGAGTGCGTATCATGAATGGGGTCTCATAGTGAAAAATATCAACATTGGCAGAGATGATCATGGTCATGGACTTGTTAAGGGATTTTAGACATATCAAATTCAGCCCCTTGCTTAGCATGAGAACCCACCAAGGCATCACTGGCAGATGGTGACCAGTCATTCTCTCAAAAACGTCGACTGAATGAGAACTCATCTCTTCATGTGGCAGTCTGTTCCACTGACTGACATAATTCATGCAGCCCTGAAGTTTCTGCTAACATCTAGCCTGAACTTATTTCCTTTAAGTTGAATCCATTGCTTCTGGTCCTGCCTTCTGGGGCAACAAAGAATCACTCCACCGCATCTGTGTGGCAGTCCCTCAGATGTTCCACAACTGCTATTATGTCTCCCTTCAGTTTTCTCTTCTATGGGCTAAACAACCAGAATTTGTAACTGTTCTTCATGGGTTTGGTCTTCCAGCCAATCGCTACCTTGACTGTCATCCAAACTCCTTTTTGAACCATGGTTCATAGAGCTAGACCCAGGACCCCAGGTGGTGTCCAGGGCAGAGTAGAGGGGAACTGTTACTTTCCGTAATTGGAACCTGCTCAGTTAATGCACCCCATTGCTGGTTTGTAGGTAACTTGTGATGAATAAGGATACCCAAATCCCTTTCAACTGTCCTACTGTCAAGCCAGATCTCCAGGCCATGTTGTTATGTATTTCACTTTGAATTAAATATGAAAAAGGCAGGATAATAATCTAGTAATGATTTTAAAATATTGTCTTGATTCGTGCCCAAAAAGTATAGGATGTAGTATTGTTGGAAAGTACAGCTGTGGGTGATCATCTCGACTAGTCCTCTTGAATATAAGCTTGAAGGGCCACATTCCTCTAGTCCAGTAACAGCGAACCTATTTGGCACCAAGTACCAAAAAAGGAGTGTGAGTGCGCAAAGCGTGCGTCAGGGCCGCAACCTGGAAGAGGAGCTGCCCAGGGGGCATGGCCAGCTAGTCTGGTTGCTGGCACCTGCAACGATCAGCTGGCCGGCGCACATGTACATGCCGGAAAACAAGACCAGCTCTTTCAGTTTTCGGCATTGCCGCATCCACAAAGGCCAGCTAATTGTCGCTCATGCATGCGCGCCAGAAACTCGGAACAGGAACCGGTGACGCCGTGCGTGCCAAGCGACATGGCTCCGTGTGCCATAGGTTCTCCATCACGGCTCTAGTGGAATGGACAAGTGAAATGCTCGTGGCTAAGGGTGTCTGAATTTCATTTGCTAAGCAGTCCTCTTGTGATGGGAGGTTCCCTTCCGTGTCCTCCATACTTTCCTATAGCATATGTTAACCCCATTTCTTCATGCTACTGTAAGGGAGACGGTCTTCAAGTGATTGCAAGAAGCAGTCAGTGGAGCTGGATGCATTTGGAATCTCAGCCATGCAGGGCTCCAGTTGCCACGGCTGCAGCTTTGCTTTCAGGGCTCCTCGGCATTGCTGCAGCATGGTGCTGTTGGCATTGCAGCCTGGTTTATCTGACAGTCATAGACACCCCACCCACCCACTCAGGTTTCTCAGGATAACTTTCTGGGTTTGAGCTGTCAATGTTGGTTTCATTTTTGATAGAGGACTATAAAGTTTATTCCCATATTTGGCACAAGAAGCCTGACACGTAAGATGGTGTGTTGTGTATATATATTTTAGAAATGGTTGAATCAATGAAGAAAGTGGCTGGAATGGATGTGGAGCTGACAGTCGAGGAAAGAAACTTGCTCTCTGTTGCATATAAAAATGTGATTGGTGCCAGAAGAGCCTCCTGGAGAATAATCAGTAGCATTGAGCAGAAGGAAGAGAACAAAGGTGGGGAAGACAAATTGAAGATGATCCGGGAGTATCGGCAAATGGTGAGTGCTATGACTGTACTTCCTCAGTCCCCTGAATCGTATTTAGGAGTGGCTGTGTTTCGTTTTGCAAGGTGTGTGTAGCAGTGACATCTGGGCGGAGTAGAGCTACCTTTTTATCCCTTTTCCTTCCACTGTCCTGGGTTTGTGCATCACAGCATTTGTAGTTCTTGTGGCATTCTGGCCCAGCTCTTCTTTTCCTCTTCCCCAATGGGCTGAATAGCTCCATTTCTGAAGACAGGCATGGATTACTATGGAAAGGAGCTGCAGAGTCTGTCTGGAGGCTTTGGAGTGTGTCCTCCAAGATGTATCCTCTTTTCAGTGGTCTAGTAAACTGCACTGAGTTGCCGAAAGACAGATTACTTACTAGTGGCTTGAGTCCTTCGAGCATGGCTCTGTGTGTGGATAAAACTGAATTATTCACTTTACTTGAACACATTTACTGACTTCGGAGTAACTGTTGAGGGTGGGACCGAGATGGAAGGGAATAAGAGCATTTTACACTGTAATATTATTTCATAGGTTTTGCTTGTTTATAAATGGAACTTTAAGTTCCATTTCAAATACTGGGTTGGCTTAGGAGAGGCAACCATTAACCCTTGGGGAAGGAGGCACTCCCAGATTCTTAAAATAGATTCAGGAAATGGGATGTCTTTGTTATTGTAAGGCAGATTCTCAATACATAGGAAGTTTTGGGTGCCTTAAATAGAAATCCGAGATATTTAGAACTATATAGTTTCTCAGACTATTGGTAGATTATTTGTACCTTTCCTCTGTGTGAACGGTACTTAAATTCTCTAATCCTAAAAAATGTTACATGCTACTGAAGGCAAGATTCCAAACAATTGCACCCCATTTGCTGGGTCAAGCCAGATTGATCCATTAGTATCAGTTCTTTCTTTGGAGCAGAGAGAATAGATAAATGATCTCCAGGAAACTCAAAACTGAAATGCACATAATAGATGTTGTTCTCTGAACTTCACAAATATATCTGGGTTTTTTTTAGTCGTATAATTTAAGCCTCAATCTGGATAGTAACAACATTGGCAGTATTTTCCTTAATCCTTCTTTAATTATCCTAAATAATGCAGCTTTCTGTGTTGAGGTGGTTCGGCCTGGGGGGGGCTGGTCTGCATTGGAGGCTGCCACAATCATTTAAGCTTTGCAGAGGCCATTCAAGCTTGTGTACGTGTATGTACACACCTCTGTGGGGTTAGAGTCAAGGCCTCTTGGGTTTGGAATCCGGTGAGGGGCTCCCTGGATTTGATTTTTGAGGCAAAATTTGAGGTTTCTTTCTGTGAAAGGAATGCAGAGGTCTATGTTAGGGCAATAGAACTGCATAGTAGCTCCACATGCTTTGATCACTTGTCTTAACGAACAGTGTAGATGTGCCCCCTCCTTAAAGGTTTTCCAGATATTTTGGAGTTTTAACTATCTTCAGTTCCTAATAGAAAAAAGATTGTGCTGGTTAGTCCCAGCAGCTGAATGTATTGTTTGGTGGATTGTAGTATATCCATGCGGATGTGATAGGGTGAGGGGCACCGGAACAGGCTACAGCTCGCTCACAGAGCTTCCTTGTATCAGACTGCCCTGCTCTTCTGCTCAGGGTATAGGGGAAGACTTGACCAGAGTTTGTGGCACCTTTACATGTTGGGATCAGTATTCCACCTGAATATGCCATCTAGTGAAATTGGTGCCCGGGAATAAACCCAACTATTGGTTTCTCAGAGCCCTGGCTTTGGAACAAGAAGAACCAGTTGGTCATGAAGTACCCCTGTTTTCTATTGTAGAGAATGGGATGTCATGGCAGCAGGTCCAAAATGGAAAGATTTAGACAACCCATGACCCGTTGGCTCATCATATACTGCCTTCGCTTGAAAAGATGGGATACGCTCAGAGATGGATCTGCCATGAAAATAGCCATGTTGAACTGCATAGTACAGGGCATTTTTATGACGTTTTGTATTATAACATAATTTTTTTTACGATCATTTTATGTCATAAAATTTTATAAAGTTTGTCAAATTTCAGTTCCATGGAAGTCATGGGTCCCAGATTTTGGACACATTCTGTAAGTTGGCCCATTTGAGATATTTTGATTCAAAAAAAATTTTGCTCTACAATACCCCATTTCACGCAGTTAAAGTTATGGAAGTGGGAGTTTTAATAATGTATAGAGGAAAGATGTCCCCATCTAGTTTTTCCACCTTCTCCTGTAGGTGCTGCTGGGGGCGGGGGGAGTGTTGTTCGGGTCAGCTGCCTAATGCTGCAGCCACCAGCTATCAGCGTGGGGTGGGGGTGGCAGGAGCATCTTTTTCCAAAACTGCCCCTCTGAGAGGCAGGAGAATGTTTTGAGCATAATTTGACTGGCGGTTCTTTTTCTCATACATCGTTGTTTGAATTCAGGTTCAAATGCTTTGATTAAACCCTAGGTTCTCTGAAAACCTTTTTTTTTTTCCTTTCCAAGGTTGAGACTGAATTGAAACTAATCTGTTGTGATATTCTGGATGTACTGGACAAACACCTCATTCCAGCAGCCAACACTGGTGAATCGAAGGTTTTCTATTATAAAATGTAGGTACCAGATTGCAGGCATAGAGTGTGTGGAAGAGTGTGTGCCTTAACTAAACTGCTTATTTGTGGAAATCCTCTCTCCTAAGAAACAAATCTGAATGATGGAAAGTATTTTTTTTCTACCATGATGGAGACCTTGAAGACCCGTGGAGGTAAGAAAATGGGCAGAGCTTACATTTGGCTAAAACAAGCAGGATGGAGCAGGAAAGCAGGAAAACAAGCAGGATGGAGAAGCAAAAGAAAAAATAAAGAAACTGTTCTTGCATTCTTTACATCATGTATCTGTCAGTTCCTAAATGCATCGCGGGGGGTGGGTGAGGGGGTGTTTGCTCCTACTTTGTGAGTATTCATGCTCTTATTTTAGCCCTCAGAGGGTGTCCTGGGTCTGCTCCCAACTTATTTTTTTAGAACTTTGCAATCGTGGCGCTATACCAATTAGATGGATTATAATGTGATTTATGAAGGGAAGCAGTAATTAAGTTAGTTTTGTATAAGTACTCTGTTTTAGATAATGTTGGAGTCTTAAAACTAAAAGGGTAGTCTTTTAATCAAATATTTGCGTATGGAACTTAAGTTTTACTAACTCTTGCAAACCTGACCACACATAATTTAAAATTAGAAAAAGTACTTCTATATATAGGGTCCTTTCGCCACGGTTAGAAGGATTCCTGCCTTGGATAAGTTTGTCATTTTCCTCCTTTCCAGTATTAAGTCTTTATTGTAGCATGGCCATCTGTACCTGACAGAAAGAAAGAGGGAAACAGATAGGAAACAGCCATGATGAGTGGCTTGTAGCAAAATCTGGTAGTTGCTGGACAGGTTCGAGCAATTCATTTTCATCTGGTGAAGATGAAATGTGTAGTAAGAGTGATATAAATTTTCTTATTTTGAGAACTGATTGGATTGGTTCTTTTCATTTAGAAAGGCCTTTTTAATTCAGCAATAGGTTTTACACAGAAGCATAAGCCAGGGTTTGGGGAAATCTGTCCTTGTGTCACCATGCAGCTTGCTTGCTGCTGCTTCTCATTAAATAGCATAAGCTTAATGTTTCCTTTCCAACTGAAGAGGAATTGAACTGAAATAAGTACTGGTTTCCATTTTTCCCTGCAAAGAGAGAAATGAGCTAAGATATTTACTTTGGGCAAACGGCCTTAATCAGGTCTATTTATTATTTAAAAAGTTTATGCTTATAATCAGTGGTGGAAAAAATGCAGTTTGGTCTTTCAGTTGACAGACAGACTCGTCCTGCTTCCCTTCCCCTTCTGCCTCATTTTTATCGCAATGCAATATTTAGCTGCTGGGGGGTGGGGGAATCCAGAGTACAGTAATCATATGTGGGAGCCTGATTTCATTCTTGGTAAATCATGGTTCATAAGAATCTCATATTGTGCCATGCAAATATAACTGGTTAATATAATAATAATTTATTAAATTAATGTGCCTCCTGACTCCCAGTGAAATTTCAATCACATTTGCCAAAGGCTTCAGCGAAGAACCAGATCTTGGGGACTTTTGAAACACCACTAGGCTAGGGGGAGCTCCACAAATCTCGGGGAGCAAATGGGCATGTTTAAAATATTAAAATTCAACCTTTATCCCATTAGTTAGAAATAACAGCAGCCCAAAGAGATTGAAACCCACTCCAGCAATAAGTCTTCTTGCACATCCAAGGCCTGGGCTTCCTTTTGATTCCTTTTTATTCCCTTGTCCAGGAAAGGGGACTACCACAGGTATCTCGCTGAGTTCGCCACAGGAAATGACCGAAAGGAAGCTGCCGAGAACAGCTTGGTGGCTTATAAAGCTGCTAGTGATATTGCAATGACAGAACTTCCTCCAACACATCCCATCCGCTTAGGACTTGCCCTCAACTTCTCTGTTTTCTACTATGAAATTCTTAATTCTCCTGATCGTGCCTGCAGGTAAGTGAGGCATACAGAGTAATAAAAGAAACAAGTTACTAGGAAGCATTGTCCCTTAGAGCCCTTCATGAATGAGTGTCTCAGGCAACTCCAGACTGTTGCTACCCTTGGATCGGTATGGAATACCATCAGTGGAGGAAGAAGGAAATTCCAGAGTTCCCCCAAAGGTGTTCCTTCCATAGGTATTGCTGGGACCAAGCTGGCTCTGAAAAGGCAGGCTGCTGCAAAACTAAGGGGTGGGAGTGGTATTGCAAGACTTGAGGTCTTCACCAGCAGGAGCAGTCGGTTCTCTTGACATGCTTTGCTACCGTAGTCATCCTCTGCTTATAGGTTGGCAAAAGCCGCTTTCGATGACGCAATTGCAGAACTGGATACGCTGAGCGAAGAAAGTTATAAGGATTCTACGCTTATCATGCAGTTGTTACGTGATAACCTGACACTATGGACTTCAGACATGCAGGGTGATGGTGAGTAGCCCCGGCAGATCCAGCGTCCCCTGCGACCTCACGGCCCACTAGTGCCGTGAATAGGAACATACCCCCGTGCGTAAGTCTAGGCAGCTCAGGGGCTGGATAGGGAGTGGAATAAAAGATACTTCTTTTCCCCCGGTGGGGTTGTCCGGCAGAAGAAACTGCTCTGGAGAGTCCTTTTGGGCATGCAGTTCACCAATGGGAAAAAGCTCCCTCTTCAGCAGACATGCAGAGGAACTATCAGGGCTTAAGCACACCAAGCACCCCCCTCACACACATCCCCCCCCAAAAGGCTTGTTATTAAGATCTGCACAGTCTGACTTTGGACAAGTATTTAGAAGCCAGTAAATAGTTTTGGGGAGGATTCTGCAAACTGCTTCATTTTTTATGAAAGGGATAGGGAAAGTGGGAAGAAACCCAACTGTGCACTCTGCAGAACACAGGCCAGTTTTGGGTTTAAGTCAGCATAAGTCTTACTGAGCTGCTTTTACGTTAGTTTTTGAATTCTGTGTTCCAAGGGGGTTCCCTCTGGTGTGCCAATCAATACCTTACTTCGGTTGAATGACCCCCGTACAAGGATGTATTGTTAGGCCCTTGTAAGCATAGCACCCCTCCAAAGTTCTTCCAGCTGCATATGGAGACTGATGTTCCCTGGAGAGCCCTTTATTTTTGTGTTTTAGAGTTGCAATCGATTCTCACTTTGGCCATGGGTTCTAAAATGTATAGAAATTTTTTCTCACAGTGTAATTTCAAAATTTTGAGAAATGGGTACTGTAGGGGAAAGGATCTTGATCTATTGCACAAAAATGTTAGTGCAGACTTGTCTGTTTTCTCATCTTATTTTCAAACGTCATTCTGTTACAGAGAATTGTGTCTATATTGTTACCTGAGAATAACAATAGTTGGAATGGATTAATGTAAATTATTATTTCCAGCCACTGTATTGGTATCTAAAAGATAAAACTATTTTAAATCCGTCAAGCCTAATTTGTCTTTTGGAATTGATTCATCTCCTGAGCATTGTTGAAATTTTGGCTAATTAAAGCATTGTTTGGCAGTTGAATAGTAATGGTTAAACGTTTGTGAGCCTTCTGGATTTCCAATATTTCTGCACAAAGAGGACCTAAAATGTGAGTCCCCACAAGTCCTAAAACTAGATAAGATCACTCAGTTAAAACAAATGAACCAAAAACATTATATAGAAAAGCAATCTAAAGCTACCTATTTTATATGTGAATGTTTCTTTTTAGGAACTGGTGTGCAGTGCCCCCCCCCCGTCCCAGCAGCAATGTGCAACTAACTCTTTCCAGGGACAGTTAGTCCCTGCCCATTGGCTCAGAGGGATTTTGGTGTTCTCTCCCTCTTCCTCCTCCCCCTCCCCCCATCCTTACAGAAGAGATTGACCTGGGGGGCTGCCGGTGAGCTACCTAGCATGAACCGCCTGATTTAGGCCCTCCCACAACATTTCTATGGGATGAAGGTCCGGACTTTGGCTTGGCCACTCCCAAACATTAACTTTCTTCTGCTTTAACCATTCTTCGATTGTACGACTGATGTGTTCTGGTCATTGTCTTGCTGTATCCACAGGAGGCTCCCTCAACAGCCTTCTGGCTCACCCATATGGCCTTTCGCAAACTGTAGACGGGAGGCAGTGTCCTTTTGGAGACATGGGGCTTTCTACTTGCAACCCTGCCACATAACGCCATTGTTTTCAGTGTTTCAATGGTGGCCTCACCAACACGGACATTCATCAGTGCAGGAGAGGCCTGCAGTCCCTTCGAGGTTACAACCGGGGCTCTTGGAGACTCCCGAGTAAGGCCTTGCTCTTAGTGTGATCCTGGTTGGTCATCCAGTCGTGGGGAGGGCAACAATGGTGTTGAGTTGCCTTCATTTGTACACAATTTGCCTGACAGCAGACTGGTAGAGCCCAAACTCTTTTGGAAATAGTTTTGCAGCCTTTTCTTGCCTGCTCAACATCAACAACAGTTTTTCGGAAATTCTCAGAAATTTTTGTTCAAGCCATGACACACTTCAACATAGCTTGCTTGTTGTGAAGATCAGGCTTACAGAGTGAATACCCAGAAATGTCTATGGAGATTCTCTGCCATCCAGGTCGTGATTGTCCCAAAGGTGCTTTTTCAGGAGGCAAATGGACTTCCTTGTTTTTCTTTGAAGGTGTTTCGTTTCTCATCCAGGAAGCTTCTTCAGCTCTGACTGGTCTCCCATTCCCCACCATCCAGTCAGAGCTGAAGAAGGTACTGAGATGAAATGTCTTCAAAGAAAAACCAGAAAGTCCAGTTGCCTCTTGGGAAAAAATCACCTTTGGGACAATACACAAAATTCTGTGCTTTGGGTAAGGCAGGACTTTATTTATCTATTTATTTATTCATTCATTCATTCAATTTATATGCCACCCAACTCCCAAAGGACTCCGGGCAGCTCACAACAAAAACATAATGGAAATACATTATACAAAATTTAAAAGCGATTTAAAACAATAAAATGACGAAAAACATTCATATCCCGTCTGGGGATATGGGATATGGGTAAGTATGGGGACTTCCCATACTTATACCTGATCATCATCATCATCATCCCATTGATTGAAACTCCTGACTCTTAATTTTCCCTTGAAATGTACTGGCAGCCCTAGAGATACAGACACTTTCCCCACATATAGATATGTAGTTTTAGATAATTTTCTTCAGTGAATAAATGAACCAAGTATGTTTTTGACATTTGTTTGGGGTCTAGTTCTGGGCCTTGTGTAGAGAATAGATAATGTTTTAGGTCATATTCCTGCAGAAATATTGAACATTCTAAAATGTTCACAAGACTTGTGTGTGTATGTGTGTTCCTGGATTGTGTGTGTTCTCATGCAGGATTATATCTATTTCAGAGCTTTTTTATTTGGTGTACCGTACTCATTTAAAAATAGCAGGCAAGATGTCTATCATGAGGTAAAGGTTAAAACTAAACCTACTTATTTCCAAGAAGGTCCCATTGAATAGCAGGGGACAGAATTATTAATAGATGAGCATAGAACTCAGCACTTTTGAGAAGAAAAGCTGGTAGCAAGTTTTGTAATTTGAAAATTGAAGCTGACTTGAGACAAAGTACTTGGAAGGTGTAACATAAAGGTTCACCAAATGGCTCTGGTGAGAAACCAGATTGGTATCCCATGTATGTACCGGTGAGGATCATAGTTTTGATCTGATAGGAAGCTGACAATATACGGGTCTTTCGCCTCTTTTTCCCTTGGGTCCCACATTCGTCAATAATGAGCGGCGTTTATTGCTCTGTTCTTACATTTAGCTGACATTCATTCCAATAGCTTGAGGCAGTTCACAAGACTATGCGTTTTGCATATAAAATGTAAAAGCATTTATCACTTTGGAAATTTTGAAACAAAGCTGTACAATGTCTGAAATCCTTTTTTTTAAGGATTTGTAAGCTCTCTGGGCAGTTGATTCCAGTGTGTGGGACCCACCATGTCAATGAGAGAGCCGCAGAGGGTTTCCAAAGAACGCCCTATGGGGGTGTTGCAGTTCCTTTGGGTCTAAAGCCAAGGGTAAGATGAGTGTCTGGAATTGGGCTTGGAAAGCAAGTGGTAACCAGTGCCTCGCACTCATTGATGCAGCTTTAATTGTGGCCCCACCATCTTGAAGACCTGTCACACAGTAAGAGAGTGCATTGCAATCTAATTTCGAGGCTGCCAGCAGACGGTTTTTGTCCTCCTGTTAGGAGTATGATGAACTCTTCAGATTTAATGCTGCCAGCCAACACGTGGAACATTTTCTCCTTTCTACTGAACCGCAGAGAGGAGAGGCTCCCTGCCTTTACTAATGCTGTTCTGGTCTGTCCCATCTCTTTCCCAGTTACCCTGCTTCCCTGAAAATAAGACATCCCCTGATAATACGCCCAATTGGGCTTTTGAGCGCATGCGCTAAAATAAGCCCTCCCCAAAAATATTTAAATGCATGCGCAGCCGGTTCCCGTCATTTCGTCTGGTTAGGGTTAGGGAGACAGAGCTGGAAATCAGGTAAGACGGCAAGAGGAGCCCCGTCTTGCTCTACACACCCCAAAATTATAAGTCCTCCCCCAAAATAAGGCCAAGCAGGGTTCAAAAAATATAAGACAGGCTCTTATTTTCAGGGAAACACGGTAGTTTCATCAAAATTGATTTTTCTCTATCCCAAACCTGGTGAAATGAGAGCTGGGGGAGGCTAGGGGGCTTTTTCCTTTTCCTGCCAGTCTAATTTTCCAACATCGTCTCCATCAACCAGAGACTGAGGTATACCTGGTCTTGTCCTCTTCTTGGAATGGGAGAGCTTGAAGTGATAACTGGGTCTCTCGGCAAAGACAGCACAGAGAAAGAAAGTGCACATCAAGCTTCTGGAAGGAAATTCTCGTGGCTTTTACCTAAAGAAAATACACTGTTGCTTGGCAGAAGAATTTAGTTACACAGCCTCTGCAGTTCTGCACATGTTTTCTCCAGCCGCCTCCCGATTTCAAACCTAGAAGGTTGCCAGCCGCTGAATTCAATGAACAGTTCCCAGTCAGATGCTGAATCGTGGCTAGTCCTTAGAACCAAGAATGATAACACCTAAATGATTACCACTTCTAGGTGAAGCTGCATGACGATCATTTAGATGCTGTCGTTTTTGTGCTGCCCAACAGAAACAGATGCTATGGGAAGTGCAAGAAGTTGTACCTTGCTGGCTGTTGAATATAGGATGAGAAGATAGGTTTGGGTTTCTTGGTTATTGTCCCGTTTGCAGAACTCCTGTCCTTCTGAAGGGTTGAGGCTTAGGGTTCTAGGAGGGAGTGGGGCTGGGGGCAGAATGCAGGGATCCTTGTTCGGGTGTGTGTGTGTCTTTCCTGTTTTCTGATTCCTTACAATTTCAGTGCTCAGCAAGTAAATTTGGGCTGAAGTTCCTCCCCTTCTCATGCTTTTTTCTAATCATAGTCAAAGTCAATAGGTTTCCTTTTCTTAACTCCTATTTTTCTCCCTTCCTTTTCCATTATGTAGATTCTTAAAAAGGAACTCCATCTGTTCATTTTCTAATACTCTACTTTGTAAGTCTTCATGATGACCCTGGAGAATATCTGTTTTTTTCCTCCTTGTCACTCACTAATCATGCTTGCATTATGCTTGCATCTGACTCATGCCAGGGCTATGCACC
>JANHFM010004438.1:0-21844 GCA_032468115.1 Grayia smithii
CACCACAACATGAGGAACTGTATTAAAGGGTCGCAGCATTAGGAAGGTTGAGAACCACTGGTTTAATGCCTTCTAGACAGCCATGCTTCCCAGGAGTTATAACCCAATATGTTGAAGAACAGCAAGTTGAAGAAAGACTGTGCTAGTTTAACTCCATTTGCAGTTACTTTCTCCTGAAGAGTGTTTTGGAAGAACATCTGAATTCTAAAAGTTCTTGAATTCACCTATTTTCCAAACTAAGCCCCACCTTCTGAGTTCCCAAACTACAGAGCCACAAAGGTGTTTTTTCAGGAGGCAACTGGACTTTCTTGTTTTTTCTTTGAAGATGTTTCGCTTCTCATCCAAGAAGCTGAAGAAGTGGATGAGAAGTAAAACTTCTTCAGAGAAAAAAACAAGTAAGTCCAGTTGTCTCTTGAAAAACCATCTTTGGGACAACCATGACCTGGATGACTGAGTATACCTAGACTTATAGACTTAAGATCCACAACTGGATCTTAGGAACACAAGCGGGAAGGTATTTCTGTACGCAGTCTTGTATTTTGAGTGAAAAGGGAGTGCTTTTTTCTGAAAAAAACAAGCTTCACATGTAAATGAAATGAAACTCTAGACAACTTTCCAAGTGAGGAATATTCTCACCTCTACATCTCTCTAGCAGAGTAAAGTCTGAGGTTTGCTATTAGCCCTTTACTCACCCCAGAAAAAGTAGATTTGTCTCTCCGGTGCATTTCTACAATTTGCAATTAGGAGCTGGTGAAGGATCTTCCTTCTAAATCTTACCTTGGCCCAGAGTCTTCAGATCAATTTCTTCTAGAAAGTCTATTGAGGCCATTTCTGCTTTAGGGAGAAACAGATCTGTATTGGCGAGGATCATCCCCGTCACGGCAGCTCCGATGGCTCCAAGTCCGAGTGTCCACATTGCTACGGAGAGGTCAATCGGTAAAGACATCTCTAGAAAATGAAGGAAAGACCGGTCACACCAGCAGCCCAAAAGATTTTTAAAATTTTAAAAAGGAAATGAAGATGAGCTAGAAGGAATAACTTAAATTGAATGCCTAATTAATTAATTAGGACAGATTTGTAAAGTTTGATATATGCACTGAAAGGAAGTTTTAAGTCAGTTTTATATGTATAGAACGAGTAGGTAAATTCATGTCTTCCATTTCTTTAAGTAATGCTGAACAATGTGCAAAGTCTGTAAAATACTATTGATTAGATTTTGAAACAAGAGAAGAAGGAAGTTCCACTGAGCGAGGATAAACTCGAGGGAGAGATTCGAATGTAATGAGCTAAATGGACATAATTTGACCTATAATTAGTAAAATACCAAAACTAAAAAAAAAGAAGCGTTTTCTCCCTTTAAGGTAAAAAATAAAAATAAAAATGCTGTATTATTCCCCAAAGCAAAGAGAAGCAGAGATGGTCAAATTGATTCTTTTATCCAAAGGAGAGAATACATCTAATTTTATCTTTATCCTGAAATTGCTTCCGGATTTTGTGGTCGCAGTGAAAAAAAATGAAACTTTGATTTTGTTTTTGTTAACTAGATCGGCTTATGGTTATAGAAACGGCTTGTACATCCTGTTGTGTAAAAGTTGTGGTTGTAATGTTGTTCAACTGTGGTAAAGAGCATCTGAAGTCGGTGCCTTTTCCTTTTCTTTTCTCCCTTTACACTATTATCTCTTTTTTCCCCTTTTCTTGTTTTTCACATCTTTTTTTTTCTTTGTATTTTATACTTGGATAAATTAATAAAAAAAAAATAATTCAAATTTTAAAAAGGGAGAAAAGGAACGAATCCCATCCAGGACATCAGTACAAGGGGAAGGTAAATAAAGTTTCTGTTGTGTCAAACTCAGCTTCTACTGTAGTGACCACAGAGATACAATAGGTCCATGTGATGTTTTTTCAACGGCATTACTCATTCGATCATCAAATAATTTTGCTTGCTTTGCTCAAAAAACTGGAAATGCTTTCCAAAGCAGAACTGGACATTGGGCTGGCTGCCAAATTACTCAAGCTAGAGTTCACATCATGTCCCAAGCATTGATAATACAGGCAGTCCTTTAATGAGCATTCAAAGTTACAATGGCATCGAAAAAAAGGGACTTATGACCAGTTTTCACACTTACGACCGTCGTAGCATCACATAATCAAAACTCAAGACACTTGGCAACTGACATGTGTTTATGACGGTTGCAGTATCCCGGGGTTATGTGATCCCCTCTGACAAGCAAACTCAATGGGGAAGCCAGATTCACTTTACAACCGAGTTACTAACTGAACAACTGCAGCAATCCGCTTAACAACAGTGGCAAGAAAGCTTGTAAAATGGGGGCAAAGCTCACTTCACAATGGTCTTGCTTAGCAGCAGAAATGTTGGGCTTAATTGTGGTTATAAGTCAAGGACTGCAGGTGCACATCGCAAATAATTTATTCTGGAGTTACAAGACTATGGCTAATTGAACCCTGTCTGGAAAGAAAAGAATTTTGCAATTGTATTTCTACTAAATAGCAAGAAAGCAGAAAGGCAACTGGGCTTTTAGTAATAGATTGGATTGCAGGAAGGAATGAACTTTCCTCCAGGATGGCCACCATTGCACAAGCCATTCTACTATTCATTTTTGTGGAGGTGTAGGAAACCTTCACGCGATCCCAAGCACGAAAGGAGTACATCCAAGGCATCTCCTTAACACAGGGCTTCTGATCCAAATTCTGTGAAAAAGTAGCCCTTAACAATAGTCCTTAAACTTATATGCTACTTCACAGTGTTTTACAGCCCTCTCTAAGTGGTTCACAGAGTCAGCCTCTTGCCCCCAACAATTTGGGTGCTCATTTTACCAACCTCGGAAGGATGGAGGGCTGAGTCAACCTTGAGCTGGTCAGGATCGAACTGCTGGCAATAGGCAGAGTTAGCCTGCAACACTGCATTCTAACTACTGTGCCACCATGGATGGATGGATGGATGGATGGATGGATGGATGGATGATAAATAGATAGCAATAGCACTTAGATTTATATGCCGCTTCACAGTGCTTTTAGAACCCTCTCTAAGCGGTTTACAGAGTCAGCCTATTGCCCCCAACAACGTGGGTCCTCATTTTACTGACTTCAGAAAGGATGGAAGGCTGAGTCAAAGTATCACTTTTAGAAATTTTCCTTCTGGTTCCTAACGAAGTAAACTCTCCTCTCCAGCAATCTAGTTTCCAGAGGAGGACACTGAGTCAGAAGTTGTTTCTGAAGCTAGACCTTGGAAGCTATCAAAGTCTCCCTTGGGGCAATCTTCCAAAACAAGGCGTCATTGCACAATGTTACAAGCCACCAGCTGGGAAGAGAGGATCATCTCAGATGTTTACCACAGAGGATTTCATGTGCAAATTCACGCAGATCTGATAGGCTTAATCTGCATGTATGCATGTGCGCATCCACACACATTGATAAAAAGGAAGATAATTTCAGGCAATCATGAGCATTCTTATCCTAGCATGGTGAGGAAAGAGAAGGGATTGTTTTTGGAGCCCTGATATACAACACAACCACCTCTATGTGACACCAGATTGCCAAAGATATTATGTATTGAACTGAGTCTTATCATCCCCAGCCAGTAACGGCCTATGTGCTCAGCTCCGTGAAAAAAGCGCTGACCCAGATCCTGAGGAACATCAAGATCTCAGACTAAGTCTCAGCAAATGGCAAACTCTACTTTAATCCAATTTATCCTAGGCTTTCTGGGTTCTAAAGGGGTAGCACATACTTCCAATGGAAGAACAGCTGTCTACTGGCAAGTCTATGAAGGATGAAGCTGGAACAGAAGCTCAGCATTACGCCCATCAAAATTATTATTACTGCTTATGACTGAATGCAAAATAATGATTTATTAAATGTATATATTGCCCAACTTCAAGCAAACTTGTCTCTCTTATAGCCAAACTAATATGTATGAAGTTAGCGGTTTTTTAAAAAGAAATCGAAGGTTTAAATTTTGTGTCCGTAATTGGTTAACAGCTGAATAATATTCTTATTGATGGAACCAATCTTCTCCCATGTAAGCATTTTCCAGATGTTTGGAATTCTTTGAACCTAATCTAGTTACTTCACAATTCAGGTTTACTTCCTTTGGATAGATGTTAAGCGTGTAGTTCAAAGAAATTAAGAACCCTGAACCCATCATTCCCAGTTTTCCTGAAATATAAATTTCCTTGTCAAATGTTTGTGACAGTGTTTAACCAGGGTTTTCTTTTAACAGCTTTGTTCATCTCATAAAATATCACGTAATCGTGCATGTCTAATGGAAACACAAGACTGTCATTAATCTGGAAAATTGCTGACTGTGACATTAACCTAGGCTTGGAGCTATCTGCAAAGAGAAAGAGGCAACACCACCCCAAACCCACTGATGTTATGATCTTTTAGAGGTTTCACAGAAGTACACAACTCATAGGAAGATGTTTTGACGTCTGCCTAGTTGCAAACTTGTAGGGTCCTGAATTGGCAACAGGAAGAACAGAAGTGAGAAGAGAAAGTCTCCCTTGGGCCAAGCTCAACTTCTGGTGACCTTCCATGAAATTGTCCTGACAAGGACAAGAATATTGGTGCCACAATGGAGAAGATATGTGGCTCCAAGGTTGAATTGTTGGGTCCTTGATATTTTCTGAGTTTCCTTCTGATTGCAGGTCACCTAGCCTGGTTTTAAATTTTAAAATATTTTAAATTTTCTGCCATATACTATGCCTTATTTGAATTGTGTAATGAATAAACAAACCTAGGCTAGTCATGAAACATCTGCAGAAGGGAAGCAAGCATGGAGAACACCAAGAACCCAGTATTCAAAGTAGTTTGATATACCCTTTTTCTGAGATGTTTTTGGATTTCTCCATCTGGTCTGGAGCCCTTGGGTTTCTTGTGATCGTCCATCTAAGTATAATTAGGTTGAATCTTTGCTTAAGTTTTTTCAGATCAGCCAAGGTTGGAAAGCTGCTGTTATCTACCCAATTATATCGATCAGAATAGAGCTGGAAGGGACCTTGGAGGTCATCTAGTCCAACCCCCTACTCAAGCAGGGGGCCCTATAAAATTTCAGATAAGCGGCTGTCCAGCCTCTTCTTTAAAACTCCAGTGATGGACCACCCACGATTTCTAAAGGCAAGCCATTCCACTGGTTAACTGTCCCTCACTGTTAGGAAGTTTTCTCCTTAGTTCTAGGTTGCTTCTCTCCTTGATTAGTTTCCATCCATTGCTTCTTCTCCCTCCCTCAGGTGCTTTGGAGAATAGCTTGACCCCCTCTTCTCTGTTGCAGCCCCCAAATACTGGAATACTGCTATCATGTCCCCCCCTAGTCCTTCCTTTCTCTAGACTGGCCAAACCCAAATCCTGCAATGGTTCTTCATATGTTTTAATCTCCAGGCCCTTGATCATCTTAGTTGCTCTTCTCTGCACTTTTTCCAATATTCCAATATTTTTTAAATATTTCAACACTCAATATTTTTCCCCAGATTTTTTTTTTCAATGAATCAATAATCTGAACTTGGATAAAGTAGCTTAGTCTATCTTTATGTACATCTTCCAGAGCATTTTGTACACTGCAACAACTGTTAAACCTTCCCAGTACTTCAGACCGCACTAGAGCAAAATGTAAGCGCTAGCTATGCAGCTAGTCTTCAACGTACAATCATTTACAACGGCGCTGGAAGAAAAAGAGACTTATGACCCATCCATGCACTTATGACTGCTGCGGCATCCCATGGCCACATCAAAATTGGATTGCTGGTGTCCTAGGGATCACGTGACCATCATTTGTGACCTTCCCAATTGGCCTCCCACAAGCAAAGTCAATGGGGGAGGGTGAAGCTGAACTCACTTAACAACTGCAGCAATTTGCTTAACTGTGGCCAAAATAGATTGTAGTCAGTCATGATTCACTCTACAACTGCCTCGCTTACTAATGGAAATTCTGGTACCAACTGTCAACATAAGTCGAGGACCACCGATAATGAAATGTCCCCTACAAAAAGCAGAATCGCTTTTCTCCCCGTTATTTTCCTACCTTTTTCTTAGGATACAGAATCCGTATCCTATTATCACTTTGACTTAGAAAGAATAAAGTAATCCAAATATAATATGCATGGCTTACATCACAAACTAAAACACTGCATTTATCATTATGATCTACCTTTCCTTAACAACAGTAAGCAAAATAAACAAGCATTAACCGCTCCATACAGCATATCCCATTGCCTCAGTTTTATTCTATTGCATATATTCTATCATTCAATTCTATTGCATTATATGCTGTTCCAGTGTTAAGGTTTTGGCTTTGCAGAAATTCTTAACTATTCTTAATCACTTCTGGATTATTTTGGTTCCATAAAGTCCTGGTGGTTTTGATGATAAATAGTGAGCCTCGGTGGTGCACTTAGCCAGTGCACTGCTAAGTGTTTCCACTTAGTTCCACTTAGTTCCAACTGCCTGCAATTAGTGCCGGTTCGAGTTTCACCAGGCTCAAGGTTGACTCAGCCTTCCATCCTTTCGAGGTAGGTAAACTGAGGACCCAGATTGTTGGGGGCAATAAGCTGACTTTGTAAAAATACCGCTGGAGTGTAGGCAAAAGCCCTAATAAGCAGGCATATACAAGGAATGAAGGTATTGCTAAGCATATTGATTTGTGCTTAATAAATTGTAAGCTGCCCTGAGTCTCCGGAGAAGGGCGGGATATAAGTTTGAAATAAAAAAAAAAAATTCCTTAAGTTTAGAGAAAGATTTGCATAGATAAATGACACTTCTACATATATTGCTGAATGTATGTCAATTAAAATAGATTTTAAAAATCCATACCTCTTCTCAAAAATGGAATATGGTCATCCTCAACTGGATGTCGACGTAAATTACTCCGGAAGTACTGCCTCTCAGAAGAATAATTATTTAGCAAACCCAAATCATGAAGGCTTCGTTCTGCAAGTTGTGAATATTAAATAATTTTTTTTTTAAAAAAGCTCTCAATCTGTTTAAAACATTTTGAAGCAAAAATGAGTTTTCCTTAGAATTTTAGGCACCCTCAATGCTTTGTGATTGCAAACTTATAGTTATGATTGCTACTGTATCCCAGAAAATGGCCTTAGAACAGATATTTTGCATAACATGTATTGTACTATTTTGGTAGCACTTGTATAGTTTTTATCTTAACAGAGTCCACAATGATTTTAAAAAATATGTATATGTGCTAGTTAATTTCTTGATACTTCTGCAATGCATGAGTTTTTGTTTAAACATCTCCTTCCAAGAGAAAAGATGTTCATAGCAACACGTGATAGCATGATATTGCTAGAAATACTCTACTGTATAAAACTAGAAGATGCAAATATCCCTTTACTAATGGAACTGGTATATTTTGTAAAATGTTCTTACCAATGGCTTCAAGTCTCCCAAACCATCGAGCTGTGTTCAAAAAGTAAACAGGAAAAACAGGATTTCGTGCACCAATTAAATCCAGCAACACAAAAAGATCCTATGAGAAATTGGTCGAGGTTAGTCCTTTAAATGCCACTCTCAGAGCTTTACCCATAAGAGAATATTAATGACTGTCTAAAAATCAGTGAATGTTGACAATTCCGGACAAGTATTTCAAAATACTTATATTGCTGTTGAATATAAATTGCTTATGCTGTTGAATATAAATATCTTACAGAAGTTGAAAACTTCTGCTCACAAACCTTAGTATGACTCTTATTGTAATTAGTAAGGAGTTGATTCTGACTAAAAAGCTTATAAAGACTTCAGATCACAACTGCTTTTAAGTGGCATACCTCTGTATTTGTTTTATCAATTAACTTTACCTTTATTTGTTTTATCTGATTAGTTTTTATTTCATTGCAGATTGTATTATTTTATTCTGTTGGTGGCACCATGGTTAGAATGCAGTATTGCAGGCTAACTCTGCACCCTGCCAGGTGTTTGATTCTGACCGGCTCAAGGTTGACTCAGCCTTCCATTCTTCCGAGGTCAGTAAAATGAGGACCCAGACTGTTGGGGGAAATATGGTGACATTGTAAACAGCTTAGAGGGTTGTAAAGCACTATGAAATGGTATATGTCTAAGTACTAACGTTATTCTAAATGATAGTTTAGAAAGTCATGCTTGCAATTCTTTTCATAATCCTAAGAACATAGATTCTCCATAGTATTTGGAGACATCAGCCAGGAATGGGTATTACTTCTCTGTTCCTTTAAGTAACTGAGCCTAAAATTTTGACACTTCCATGGCTCTTTATTCATATCCTTGAGCTCTAGGCGTATGGCCACAAAAGAACTGAAAATTTTGGGATATTATAGGAGGGACTTGGTTTTGCACTAGGAGTAGTGATTCTTTTACTACAAAGGTTGCTCCTATAGGAACAATCCTTGCCTATCAGTACAAAAAATAAGAGCAGAATCTATTTTGTTAATTTCATTAAGAAAGTTTGCATTAAATTTTGAATGCTATTTAATTAACTTTAGAACTCTGTTTCTAAAGATAGATCTCTCAGGCTTACATGGTCTCCTCTAAATCCAAGGACTCAGACATGGGGGACCCTGCTCAAGAAAGATATCAGACTCAGGAATGAGGAGCAATCAAGCACCAAAGGCTGATTGTGCTAGCAATAATCCGGAACAGATGCAGAACAACATAAAACACAAAGATCCTGATCCCAAGCAGCCACCCAACCTAAAAACATGCTGTGAACTCTGGAGAGTGGAGTAGAGGAACACCAAGAAGCAAAAATGGGAATTGTCTTAATTAAATCTTGTCCACACTAGCCAATATAATGCAACTTCCAGAAGTTGGTTTTTCGGTTGGGAACATTTACTCTAACCATGGATTGGTATTTTTATGTCACTCAGTCCTATGTGTTATCTGAAGCCTGCCTGACTATTTTCCATGGCACTTGGACCATTGGACTGTTCCTGGTCCACATATGCCCATGATCTGATTTGGCTTTGGATTCACAGGCAAAATTTCACTTTCTTGTTAGTGTTCTGGTGTGCTTGCACACATCAGACCTCTGCCTGCCAAAGCCAGTAATTCTTAAAAACTTAAAAGTAAACAGATTGCAACTCAATTTTGTGTGTATGTTCATCCTGAAACACGCAGCTCCTTTGTAAGGGTCTCCTGTCCCTCAAAGAATATCTTCCTCTCTTCCTGCTTAACAGATACACTTGGGGGGCGACTTGTTCCCTCCCATTCACAACACAGCCCCCAATAATACAGCACTCTGCAACTTCCCTTCTCAAGAGTCCATTTAAAGTACTAATTGTGAAATATTTTTGTCTCTCTTCAAATTTTTTTCCTTCTATTAAACTTTCTTCCCAATCATAACATTTTAAAAATTGAACTAATAGGATGTTAATGTTATATAAAATAGGAAATTAATGTTACACCAAAAACTTTGTATAGGTCTGCCATTTTTATCCCTGTATCCATTATTTGTAAAGTTTTCACTTACAATGCCTTGAATTTGATTTGTGTTCCTGACACCTGGTAGATGAGGAGTAGATACCATTTTCTGAGCCAAAGATCTAGAGCCATACAGGGAATCTGAAGGGGACCATCGCACAAAAGCTTCTTCACCGTCAAAGAAAATAAGCTTCAGAGAAAGATCTGCCTTGGGTGGCAAGCTGCTTTGCTATGGAATGAGTGGGAAACAGAATGGAAAGTGTGTCACCTTACTTAGAATCACAGTAAATGAAGGAGCTTGAAGAAAAAGCAAATACCTTCAGAAAAGAAAGCTGTCTATCCAAGGATCTTGCCAATTCTAGCATCATTGCACAAGGCACAGCTGAATCGGTGGCTCCAACAAACACTTTACCATCCAGTTGCGGCGGAAAATATTTTGAGTCATAATGGCAAGCAACCACCAAATGGCGCTTGGCACGGGGATTGAGAGTACTGATTATATTTGAAAAAGTGCGGTATCCATAAGGAGTATGACTCTGAAACGTGTCTTCTTCAACAAGCCAGCCAGCCTGCAGTCCTTGTAGGCGATGTTTGATATGCTAAAATATATAGAACCAAAAATCAATAGTGATCACATTAAGTTTTAAGTAAGTCCACACAAATCAATCTTGCAGATGCCAACAAATTTCCTGAAGAAGATTAATGTTTTCTCCTGAAACCTACTATTCAAAAAATGTTCATTCACAGCTTTAAATATATTTCTCTTCAGGAGACCTTTTCAAGCAATCGCAAGGCCTGTTGATAATGAAACAGGCTGGAATTCTATTTGCATACTGCAAACTAAAATTTTGGACTGAGAGAGCTCTATCAGCCTTTTTCAACATGATGCATTCAGATGCAGTCAATTCCCCTAACTGTCTACCAGCTCACTGTCATCTGCAGCATCTAGGAACAACTATCTAATACAGTGGTTCTCAACCTTCCTAAAGCTGCAACCCTTTAATACAGTTCCTCATGTTGTGGTGACCCTCAACCACAAGAGGAACGGTGTCTCAGTTCCTAAGACCATCGGAAATATGTGCTTTCTGATGATCTTAGGCGATCCCTGTGAAAGGGTTGTTCGACCCCCAAAGGAGTCCTGACCCACAGGTTGAGAACCACTGATCTAATACATCTAAAGGGCATCAGGCAAAGAACATGTGATAACATACAGTATTTACGTCTTTCTCATTTTTAGCTTTTTAATATAAGAATGATTCTTTCAGAATGCTGGTACATTCACATACATCCCCATCTTGGAGTCTCTTTTTTCCTCTATTACCTCATGTTGCAAAGGAATGGATCAGAGAGGCAATTGTGTATATGGACAAATTTAAAGGTTTTGGCTATTATGAGCTTTGAATAAGAGTGCTTCTGCAGTGAATATTACAGAAAGAACTAAAGGAAAATCGGGATGAGAAGATTCTATATTCATTATATTTTCTTTGTGGTCATAATTGCAGAAGGCATAGAAACTTTTAAAAATATGAAAGGCATAGAAATTGTTCAAAATATGAGAAAAATGGACTTCAGTCAGCAATTCCACATTGAAATGCAAGAAAGACTTATGAAATAAGAGGTTCTCAATCCCAGCTGCTGTCACTTAATGATACATAATTGCTCCCCCATCTAAGGATATATCTTTGGATGTTTCCTTAGTAATATGTTTTCTCAGCTGCTCATTTCTATAGCAGCTCAAGAGTTGCTGCAATCAAGGCCTAAGAGAGCCTTCATTATCTTACAGAACATGTTGATACTTGTTTGTAAGTAACAGGGTTACAATTGCTGAAGGATAGTTAGAAAAATGTGTCTTCTATAAAATCAAACCTATGCACTAAAAACAGAATTTATTGCTAATCAGAAAGAAGTTACAAAAGACATAATTATGTATATGTATAAAGATACTGGCAATGAAAATAAGAATTTTACTTTAGCCATCTTTCCTTTTGTGAATTTATTAGAACAACAATCTAAGTATCATCATATTAAGCTCTAAATACATGAAAGGTTCCCAATATAGGCCATCACAAACTAAACACTTTCACCTTTTTATTACCTTACCTTTCAGAGGTTCAGAGGATAGAAAAGGGAAAAAATATTACCTGTGAGAATGAAGATGTATTTTAGGAAATGGATTAATTCCAGAAATACATAATCATAGGTGCTAATTATCAGTGATACTTGTGATAGTCTGTAAATGCTAATTACCTAATTGTTTTGTTATGAGATGGGCAGCAAATAAATTAATTTGGGATTGGAAATCCTAATATGCAGGGGACACTTTAATTAGATGTGTCATTTTCAGTGGTATGAACATCAAAGAAATTTGTCTTACTAGAAACTATTTTTTCAGATAATGTACTCATCTTCTCCAGGAACAGTAGTACATACTCTTTCTTGGATATGTTTAATTACTGCAGCACTGGAGATACTATTTTTGTTTAGGCTATTTGTGAGCAGTCTCCAAGGAAACAAGCATTTAGTAGACATTCTTTGAAAGCGTTTATCTGCCTTTTTTGCTTCATAAATTGCAGATCATCAAGCTTACATATCATCACATTCCAACTGTATTAAGAAAAATCACCATCATTTTTGGATATCATCTGCAATTGATCAGAATTTAGCATAATAAAGGTCCTGCATACTTGTGACTGTATTTTATGACTGGAAAGTACAGATCTTCTCCAAGTTGTAATATATTAGTTGCTAGTGGCTATTTCCTGTGCTATCATTAGTGCTGACAACCTAACTACTTTCTCCATTCCAGGAGCATTAACTGTGTTTCAGTTAATGGTTCAATTAACCATTAACTGAATTATACACCTGTATACCACCTCCTGAATAATAAGCAGCATAACTTAAAAATGTGGAGGAAGAGGGAAGCAATTGAAGAGTTATTGCCTTTGCATCCTGTCTCTAAACCTCCTGTTTATAATCACTAGTTTGTCATATTATGACATAAAAGGTGGATTAGATGGCCTTTGGCTTGATTTAACAAGGCTTTTAAAATTTTCTTGCAATAATATTACCTCTGTGACATGTATATTGCAGTGTATGTATTCTACTATATCTTCTCTATGCCGGTATTTTGCCTCTTTCAGTAGTTACAAGTTGTTCTGTCTTACCTGCCGCACAGCATAACTCCCAGGTGATCCTGGATATCTCTCAATCAGGATTGGATGAAGGTCATTTTGCCACATGCGATTAACATTTGTCTGTGAGGTGACCTGTAGGATGCTAGTTGCATTTAAAATGGTTGGGCGATGGGAATACTATAGAAAGAATTAAAGGAAAAATCAGGATGAGATGTTATATTGCTTATGTTGTTTTTGTATCTGTGATGGAAATATTCAGATAAAATAGCCATTATCTATTTTTATGGTTAAAATGAAAACTAGCAATAAAGAGCTGTTATCCAGACACATTTTAATCTACTGACACAATGGAAATTATGGCATTTCTGTAAGGTATTTTTACATATATGGGTAAATGCTGTGCATAAGATAAGGACTGAAGACATTAGAAAATGTGATTCATATTTTCTATAGGAATCTTTAGGGAAGCCATGGTGCCACTTAATTTCTTCTAGAAAGCAAAGATTATTTTGTACTTCTTCCTAATACTCAGTTCGAGAACATGCTAATTATATGGTATATGGAGAGATTTCATTCATCTCCTTCCTTTGAGTACTGGAAGAATGTAAGATGCAGTTTGATCCACATCCTTTCCCACATCTGAGTGTTTTCTTAAATCTTTCCTATCACAAATTTAGCAGTCTGTTAAAATTATAGATTTCCCATAAATATTGAAAAATATACTAAGAGACTTTTCTTAAGGGCAGCTTTATAAAAAATGCATATTAGGCAACAGAGTTTTTAAGATTAATGTCGATTAGATTACTTGTAGTTAAATAATGGAAAAAAATAAAAATTGTTAAAATGCTACTCTTGCCAAGAAAATGTTGCATAGAAATCAAAAGGATGATTTTGATAAAATAGTACAAGCATTTACCAATGCCAGTTTATGTCCACTGAAAGACAAAACAAGATATTGGTTTATAATCATGCTGCTGCCAAAGGAACAACTCCTTTGCTAGATAGATAAAGAGATGAGAGAAAGAGAGAGAAGTAGCCCTTGATTTAAAACCACAACCACATTTGATTATGACTATTCATGTGACCATGGGGATGCTGTTATGGTTGCAAGTATGAGGACCAGTTGTAAGTGTAAGGACAGGTTGTAAGGTAATTTTTTTCAGTGCTGTTGTAATTTCACATGAAAAGTTGTACGTTGAGGACTACCTGCATAGAGCTTCAATACAAATTAGGCCAAATTACAAGACTGTTCAGTTCCACAAGAATCAATCTAGTCACTTTCCAGCCGACTATCTAAATTCATGTCAATCCAAATTACAAAGTTCAGTGGACTTTTTTTTTTTTTTTGCTTTGATGGCAACTTTTTGACTATATTAGGTGGCAGATATAAGTAAACACCAGTCACTGGACCTAGGAGAGGTAGAATTAATTGAAAACGTTATATATTTTATATTGAAATTCAGCCATTTGAACTCCTATTTAGCAAAATGCCAGGCACCCAGACAAATTTTATATTCTTTATCTATTGTCTGATAAAAATCCAAAGCTGACATATACAGCTGCAAAACGGTTACCTAGTAACAATGGTTTGCAGCAATGTGTTATCCTCTAAGGGAGTGAGTTGATGTTAATAAAGTTCATTGTATGTTGAAGTTATACTAGCCATTAGATGTTACATTTCATAGATGTTCCTATGTGTCGTCTAAGACTATAATAAACTATTTACTTATGTGTGCCAAATATTTTATTTAAAAAACCCCTAGTCTTTCAGGTAAGTGGAGCAATCCTCCAGTTCAAAGATCACTTCTATTTCCATGTAAAAAAAAGGGGGATGTTGAAATTCTCCAGTTATAGACTATGCACTTCAGGCTGCCTGATTGTGAACCTTTCTATTATGGTAAATTGAATATATATGTGAAACACAATAATACAAATTTACTAAAATAGATCCAGGTCAAAGTAATTGTTTTTTTTAATGTAAATTAAAATAAATGCAGAATAAATCCAATCAACATTCAGAACTATCCTCATTATAAATACAATATTGACATATTTTATACATAAATATTTTATCACATAGCTACTGAATAAAAAATCAGTTCATGGCTATTCTAATCTGAATGAAAGAAAAACAAATACGATGTTCCTGAGAAGGCACTATTCCAAACAAAAGACTGATTATTTGAATATTTTGTAATGAAGGTTTCTACAGTGTAATATGGAGAAAGAATTGCTCCTATTTTCTTCAACATGAGGATGCTGAAGTTTGATTAGGAATGTTGTGTTTTTTGGGGGGTGGGGGGAAGACCCAGAATCCAGCCATGGAGGACATTTGTCTTTTTTTCTCTTTGTGGTCTTCACATCATGTCAGATTTCCCAACATTATTTGATATTATTATAGGTGTGTGGGCACTTCCTATTGTTCACATAACTACAATTACTGCCATTCTTTTGGAGCCAGTCAAATTTGGGGAAAATTATCTTAGTTATATTTCAATTTGCTAATGGTGCATGTGAAGACCTGGTTTAATGTACTTTTTCCCAGTCTGTAAAGCGGATCAAAATTATGCCAGCATAATTTGCCTGTATCTACATAGTCAGTCTTGACTCTGCTTCTCTAATGAGGCTGATAGGTGGTTGCTGTCTTAATAGTTTACTATGGGGTAAGTTAAAGTACATTGATTGATGGATTTTTCTGCTGGCAAGAAAAATATCAACCCTTGGCTGCACCTAAGGTTTGGCAGGTGACATTGAGATATTGCAATAGAAATTATATCATTTCTGCATGTGTAGTGGACACTGATGTACATTCAAAAGGCATTGAGACTTCATTGCAACACATACCTGCCAGATTTTGACTCTTTCCTTGAGCACCTCTAAGTGTAATGAGACAACTCTGAGACAAAGTTAAGGAGATGTGTACAATGGGGCCTTAAGTGGGGCTGTTCTTGAGAAGTATCCAGATGTTGCAATTAATGCAAAATGTAGGAATTATGCTGCTAATGAGAATGAAAATTGTGGGGATCTTATCATGATTGTACTGAAAGGTCATCAGTATTTGTTGTTGCTTCCTGTATTTGATACAATGTAAAAGGCTGGAAAAAGGCTTTAGGATTTTTATTTAAAGGTCTGCATTTCCTGTTATGCACCTGCTGTGATTTGCAGGTAAACCCACATTCTTTCCAGCAAGAAGAAGGGAACTTTCTCCTGTTGCTCCCAGGCTTTGATATGACCTTCCCTACTTTCTTGGAAGGATTTAAGTAATTTATAAAGATGCTTCTCCTCCATAAGACTTTCAACTGTTAATTAATTTTAGTAATAACTTCAAATGCTTGCCAGAGTAAAATACAAAACAAAGGATGAATAAATGCATTCTTTGCCAACAAAAGCTACGCATGTTTCTCAGGAGACATCCCTCCCTCCATGGCAAATTGACTGAGTGCAATTCTTATTATGCTCTGCTTGGAATCTGCCCAACTGACCAGCTTGGGATCTACTCCTCTGTAAAAATAGAGAGGATCACAGTACTATATTTGCCCAATAGAAAGTTCCAATTTTGCCCTTTTTTTTCCCTGATGGAATTCGAGGATCTCTCAATTGTAGTAGGTCTGTTGTTTGGATATTCTCTCATCAGGCGCTGACCCACTTCAGATTTCTTGGCTTCAGCAATGCTGCTGTATCATGTGCCTTCAGATTTTGCCCATTAGTTGGTGAGGGTGCTACCAGATTTTCCTCTCTAGTGCCTGAGGGCTGTGCTGATAGTGCAGCTGGGTAAGAGGCATTTATTTGTACATCAGCCTTCTAGATCACTTATTTTTATGACACAATTAGCCACCTCATTACCCTTAAAAAAAAAAAAAAAAGACGTACATTGTGCTACCAGATTTCTTCTGGCCATTCCACAAATAAGAATAGGAATAGAACAAAGGTATAACACAAAAGAGTTCAGGTCTCTACCACTCCAGCCACCCCAATGCCCCATGCATCATACTATTTCATGGTATTTCCATGAAAAAGAAATAAGCAGAACATCTAGATCCAGTCACAGTTTTGTTCCATATAGTATCAACCTTGTGAACTCTCAAGTTTCATCTTTCCACTATTTATTCAAAATGGACAGTATATGTGTATACATATGTATATGTATATATGTATGCATGGGTGTAGGTATATATATGTGTGTATATACCAGTAGCATATGTGTGTGTGCGTGCGTGTTATGTATGTGTATGTGTAGATATATACTTTCTTTTGAAGGCAGCCAATAGGATTTTATTTTTAATGTGTGCCAGTGTGCTCACGGTAAAAATATAGGTCATCAAAAAGAAATAAGATACATTTTCTCCCTTTCATTCCCCCAAAGGCCAAAAATGCCGACCCCACAGACATTGTCCCCTCTTGGCTGTACACTGACCCTGCGCCCCCACTGACCCTTCGCCTCCCGCTGCACCCACCCACAAAGCAGGGGACGCTGCAAGCCACCCACCTTCTCCTGAGTCCAGTCCGCTCTGTCTTCCCGGCCACCTACATGCTGCGGGAAGCCCGGGAGAGCCAAGCAGAGTGCCCAGGCCAGGCAAAAGAATGCCGCCGCCTTGCTATCTCGTCTCTCTCTGGCCATGCCGTTGCAGAAGCAGCGCTTTCGGCTGGGCAAGGGGCGACGGCGACCCCGGCTGCCGGTCCTCAGAGGGAGGCAGATTCAGTCAAAGAGCCGGGCGCAACGGGCGCAGCGTTGGAGAGCAGGCGGGCGATGGGACAGCGGCGGCGTTGGCGGCGGCGTTGGCGGCGTTTCGCTTCTGCCTTCCTGAGGCGCTTTTTTGGCTTCGCGTCCGGAGAGTTTCTATCTTGCCTTGCCTACGTAACGCGGCGGGAGAGATGCTAATTCCCATCCCAATCAGTCCGTCTTTCCCTCAGGAGTGGGTGGGCGTTTTGTCCCTGGCACCACGTCAGCAGCATCAGGAGGACAACAGATGACTAATCCCGCCACTTTGGGCTGCAGCCAGAAAGGCAGCTCCCCCGTTTCCTCCTGGTCTTTTCCTCCCAAAGTGAGCGGGGCTCTTCTATGCTATAGACGCCGGAGATGTTTTTTTTTTTCCACTGATAAAAATGAGCAGCGGGAGGCGCCTCGTGATTATGATTTTACTTTTAGGATTTTCGTGAAGCAATGAATCACAGCGTGCACTGTATTTCTCTCGAGTTATTTGATATTTCAGACTGCAAAACCAGCACACATTTATAGATTATTGGAAGGAGATGGGATTTGGGAGACTTTTTAGTACTTAAAAAAAAAAAAGAAGACGACAATAACGGTATTTACTTAGTAAAGCTCTTACAAACAGCTCAGCAAACACATTGAATTCCTACTATTGGAAGCTGGTGCCTTTCGGATGGGGTTGGAAAACAATAATTATCCAGAATTCCCAGTCAGCATGCTGGGAATTACAGTCAACTGGTTTGGATGGTTGCCTGATTGCGGAAAAGTTCTCCATAAGTTTTTGTAAATAGGTTCCAGTATAAGTTCCTACATAATGTTTCTTTTAATACACTAACATTAAAGTTTCAATGATTGTACACTGAGTTTGGGGATTTTTTTTTCCATTTGAAGGGTCCCTTTCTCATTCTTTCTCCAGTACAGTATGTATATTACCAAATCTGGATTGCAAAAATCCTGATGACTACTATATATTAAGGATTTCTGTAAATCTTTGCTGCTATCTAAAGCGATAAAAAATGCTGGTGCCCATAGCTGGTAGCTCCTGTTTATGGGCATAAATAGTGTGTTAGGCATATGATAAAACATGTGGTTTTAAAGAGATAAGGGCAACTCAGCTTTTTCCACTCCATGCATGGTTGCTCCGTGTCCTGAGTTGGCTATCATAGTTTCATTTTTATAAAAAAGGAAACAAAAAGAAACAATAGTATCAGTTAGCCAAAATTTGTATAAATGGTAGCTTGAACATACCCATTGGGTGGTTTACCCAACCTGCTAAATGAAATCTGTTTAACCGTTTTTAAATTGAATATACAGTATCATAACTAGCTGCATTGACACAATAGACCAAGCCAACCCCAAGCAAACATTATGACTGGGTTAACCTGATCAATAAATAAAAGAAAGCACTTATCTCAGGGGTGTCAAACTCAATTTCACTGAGGGCCACATCAGGGTTGTGTTTGGACTTGGGGGGCCAGGGTGGGTGTGGTCGGGGTGGATGTGGCCACGGTGGGCATTGCCAGCTCAACATCACTCGTGTCGGGGCTGCCTGTGGTGGCATGAGCGCTCTGCCAGCGAAAATGGGCTCGCGAGCTCCATTTTTGGTTGTGATGGCCTCCTGCAACCCTCTGCCAGTGAAAACACAGCTTGGGAATGCTGCCCACAGCCCTCACAAGCTCCATTTTCAGCTGCAATGGCCTCCTGCAACCTTCTGCCAGCGAAAACGGAGCTCAGGCGGGCCACACACAGCCCTCCCGAGCTCTGTTTCTGCTGGCAGAGGCACCACAGGCTGGTCCTTTGCTGTTTCCAGGGTGGCCCAGTGGGCCAGATTAAGCACCCCATGGGCAGGATCCAAGCCCCGGGCTTTGAGTTTGACATCCCTGACTTATCTGATATTCCATAGTTCTACTGGTCAAGTTGGAAAGTTCCTCAAATAACTAATGAATTCACAGATGTTAAACTAGGATCAGTTGGTATCTCAGTCTTGAATAGTACCTCTAATATTTGAGTCACTTTTGCTCAATTATAAATATAAATGATCTAAATAAATTCCTTCTAACTTTTGGGCACAGAGACAAAAGGCTAAGGAGCTGTAAAAGAGGATTGCTGTAGTTAACACCATATTTTCTTTTCTATTATTTTTACACACCTGCTCTGCAGGAGCTTGTTTGTATGTGTGAAAGGGGGATGAGTGAAAGCAGACAGAGCATTTTCCATTTCTGTAAGTGGCTTCAATTTAAAGGAACCACTGGAGTTTTTAAATATGTTAATAAAAGGAAGAAGTCAGGCACTGAAACTAACCAAGGTACCTGTTCTTCAGCAAACTGAGAGTGCTTTCTGATAGCTGAGTTGCTTGGCAATGTATTATGATGCCAGAAACCCAACATTTTAGTTTAATCCAAAAGGTAGTTTGCTTCTTTGTAGCTTAGCATATGGTATAAACTCAACCACAGTTTGTAAACCACAAATACTGTATTGAAAAAGCATTGTTTATTGAACAGTAGTTTAGAATATTGTGTGAGCATAGTTGGGTTAATAACTTCCCTAAGATTCACACCTTTATATGTGGTGTAAAGACATCAGCTGTCCTCCTCCTCCTCTGGGAGATAACTGGACATATGCAAACTATATAGAAAGACTACTATGTATATATTGCCATGCTGCAAAATATATTTAAATTAAATGTTTTTAAGAAGGCAATCACATTCAGTACAGTAAGCAGAACTCACCACTGGGGATTGGATATTTCCCTCCTAGGTGATAATTTTCCTTGTTGTCAGAAAATTAAAGGAATCACAAAAGAAGGAGGGTCTTTATCCAAGCTGCAGCTGAGCTGACTGCGATGTGTTCAGTAATTCTGATTCATATCCTGTTATGAATCCGGCTGCCTTAATAGCATTGAAGAAGTGCCAGGATCCTGACAAAAGAACATCAGTGTTTTTGTGACTTGTGGACACTTGTTTGAATGGGATTATTTCCTTGCAGAGTTGCATGGAACAATGTTAGCAATAGACATCTAACTCCATGGTGGCATTCACACAACATGCTGAGCTACAATCGACTTGATCTAATTTTCTGAGTTTGCAGATTACACCAAGTCATGGACTGGGAGCACAAAACATCCTAGGCACTAAGAGCTGATTGACTAGTTTATAGTTCAGTGTGTCATAACACATAAATGTGTTAAAGACACATTCACTCTGTCTAATAATTAAGGGCAATTTATGTTATCATCACCCGAGTCCAAATCCATTCAACTAATCTTGATTTCAAATTTTGATTTCTGCAAAGTGACAATAATAGCCAAACTAGGCTTATGGCCACTTGATTAATGAGCTCTTTAGGATAGGAAAGAGGGAAGATGATAGTATAAATAGTCAAGTATTTAAGGCACATCTCTTTTTATGAAGTCAATTAGAATTTTAATCTAGCATAAATTCATATTTAAAATACTGTAGATTTCTTGCACAATTGTTGGGCATAATGTTACAGTGCCACCTAATGGTTTACTATGCTGAACAAACTGTTTTGACCAGTGTTTATGAACAGTACATTAAACAGATTCTGTTATTGAATGACTTTCAGTTCTGTGAAGTTACTGTTGAATTTGATATAATCTATATCTGTAGCCCTGATCATGTTTGATGGTGAAGGCAGGAGGCTGAATCAAATATTGCAAAGTCAATGAATCTCTTCCATTTCCAAATTTGCTCCTAGGATGGCAGGCATTGGGTTAGGCACAGGTACTTTAAAGATGCGCTCCATATTGTTGGACCACACCTTCTATCATCTCCAGCCAGCATAGAGGGCACCAAATCAAGAAATCCGATTTGGCTATAACAGTTGTTGGAAGGTGACCTAAATTTATGTATAAAAGTTTATTCAAGCTGCAGTTGGAATATGCATGTTATATTTTATTTTACAGAAAGTATTTTGACTGTTTGTCAAACTATATAAAATATATCAAATGCATAATCTAATATGTAACTTTTGGGGAAAATTCTGATTTTTTAAAATAAAAGTTGGCTCAAAAGTGACATGAATTAAGCAGAATTTATTTTTAGTTACAAGTACATGTATACTGTATAGAATTGCAGCTATAGTATAAAAATGAGATGATATAAGTTCCTAAAATTAATTGGGGATGAATGAGATGATCTAAAATGATTGTCTTTATTATGTAGTGAGATCAGTACAGAATTGCAGATGGGCCCCTGGAGATTGTTAGGTATGTTGAAGATGGTCTGTAGATGACATCGTGGATTAAGTAAAGTCGAGAAAGTCAACAGTTATTTAAACAATAGGTTGGTGTTGCAGGTCTTCCTGCTGGAAATGACTATAGTCTGAACTTCCAGAATAAGGGAGGGGCCTGCTGGCAATGATAATGTGTTCAGCTGTGAGGTTATCTTCTGGCACTACTTCTCTCTGGCTTGATAGTGGTGGTTGCAGCCACAGATGACTTCTAGTCAGGGGTGAAATCTAAATTTTGTTACTACCGGTTCTGTGGCTTGGTGGGCGTGGCAGGGGAAGGATACTGCAAAATCTTCATTCTTACCCCCCTCCAGGGGAAATTTCCATT
>JANHFM010004438.1:28375-45469 GCA_032468115.1 Grayia smithii
TTTCTTCTAGTTTGGTATAGCCGGAATCGAAATCTTAAAAAGATTAAAGGGAGCCTCTTCTTTTCGAAATGCACAGACGCTCCTAGGAGGAAAAAGGACATCCCGAGCCTGAAAAGGATCTCTCTGCCTACCTTGGCAGGCAGATTTGTAAGGTGTATTAACAAGCATTGGTAAAGGTATAATTTCCCTGTGGAACTCTTCTCTCTCTTTCTTTCTTTCTCTCTCTCTCTCTCTCTTCTTCTCCCCAGTTTTCAGTTTGGCAGATTTGTAGCTCAGGCCTTGGGGCTTCATGAATATGTTTCGAAGGGTGATTGGTGGAACTTTCAATGATAGCATGCACGCACGTAGTGGGTTTACATGGAAACAATCACACCAGCACTTGTGTGTTTGAGGAAGTGGCGCATGGACTACTAGAGTAATTTTTGGTGAGGGAGTGTAATTAGGAATCTTTTTTTATTAAGGATGTTTGCAGTATGATGATAATCTCATAATAATGGAGCGGTGGTTGTTAGTCACAAGCTGTGGGTAACGTTTGATTGGGAAATAATGGTGTCAACAGAAAATGGAATGAGTCAATTCTGACGGGTGATTTTTCTTTATATTTGACATCTACAAACTATGTTGGGATAATGCAGTTTCCAAACTTAGGTGGCTGCTGATAGCTTTACCTGAAGTTAACAGCATTAGAGCAGTGATGTAGATTGGTAGTAAAGAGAAAAATCATGACTTACAAGCTACTTTCCACTTTTTATTTTTCAGTCATTTCTTATGTTTGAAATTCATCAAATACAGATTGTATTACTGGTAGCAAGTCAGTTCACATTTTAGGGTCTGCATCTCAGTTGTATGAATGAAATATATGTTAGTCATCTCAGTTACATCATTTTGTGTTATAGAGAGCTTCACGTGGACAAGGTTGTTGTTTTTTAACCAAAGAAAAATAAGGTCAGCTGAATTCAAACTTCCCTCCAAACAAGCATATGTAAAGATGAATTGCACAAACTCCTTTGTTATCGGCATCATTGTGCTGAATAATCTCTCTTCTTACAGCTGCAGTGTCTTATCCAATGTATGACAAAGATATAATTGGATATTGAAAATTAGGGACAATTTAAAAAGCAAACAAACTTTGTTGCTCTCCTCTCCTTTTGTTGGTTTGGCAACTTTTTAGTTGTTGTAGTTTCTTCCCTACAGTGTGGCTACTATGGAGCTTGCCAATTTGTCCATTGTGCAATTGAGATATTTCAGCAGCCAAACAGTATCAGCCTTCCTCTCAACTTTAGACTGCAGAGGAAATCACAGAATAACTACATTGTTGTTATAATTCATATGGATCTTTATTAAAGGTAAAGACTCAGGTGAAATCTAGGATTAAGATGGGGTTTGTTTCTCCCATAGCAGAAGTATGGAGAATGAAAATATGGAAGTCTGCTTCAAATTCTTGGACCCAGAAGAGGTAAAAAAGTTATTTAACTGGTTAGCAGTGAAAGGGTTAGCTTTTAACGTTTCCAATGTGAAACTAATCACTTAGAAATTATTTAACTATGAGTGATCTATTTTCAAAGAAATGTCAGTACAAACAGCTATTAAAAACAATGTATGATATATTTTTTTGAATTTAATTTTGGTGCTATTGCAGTTTTGCAAGTGAAAGAGACATTTTTAAATTGAAGATATAATCTGACTACAGTGGCTGCTCCTTTCACATGTATAAATATTAACTCTAAAATTTTAATATCTGGAAGTTATTAAATTTTGTCTGCAATATGGAACTTAATGTTCAGCAGCCTTTGAGCTTGCCAGAGAAGAAAATAGGATATAAATAAAATAAAATGATAGCAATTTTTCTTGACTAAACTTTTTTTTCTTGGTTAGCTTGATACTGCTTTTGTGCCTTATACTTGAGAATTTCTTTACCACTTGTTAAGACAAACACCATTTAATTATATAACATGAAAATGTTTTTTTTAATGTCAATCTATAATAGTTAATTTAAGTGAATCTATTTTTTCTTTACATTGTCCATTTTAGCACATACAAAATTAGTATTGAGAACAATAAAATATTAGTGTTTTATTTTTATAATAAAAATAACTATAAAAAACTGAAGCATCATCTGTGTCGTGGATCTCATGCAGGTTGTTGCAGCTTCCTCTACTTAGCTGGCTTTTTCTTCAACTCCGAATGCTTCTGATAAAATTTATCTCTGTTTTGGTCAGGCTATATTTATTCTAGATTGTTCGGCACTATACAGGAAGATAAACGATGTTGAAAATTCTATTGTTGGTTATCTTCTTGATTTGTTGAAGATCTCACTGGTACTCAAATGAATATATTTTTCTACACACCGTTTTCTGTAATTGTAGTTCTGGAGAACGTGACATTGTTGAGACCTTGAAAAGTCAATAATTTATATCCATTTATGAACACTTTAAGGAAGTTTGCTATCTTGTCTTTGGTTCTGTTTGTGTTAAAGTTATGTAACTTTGTTGCTTAATCCACTAAGAAAAATCTTGTTCTAACATTGAACTGAATCCAGATTTAGTCATGCTTAGAGTAGAATTGTTAAAACATTAGGACAAAGTATGATTACATCTGGGTGAAATCCACTGTAAGTAAATAAAAATATTGGATAAATGCTCCGAGTTCAATATAGCCATTACTCTATATTATTTTACATCTCAAAAATGTTATTTCTAAGAAAATATGCAAAAATTTTGGCTTATAAAACAATATGTGCTTATTTCCCTTGAATGAATGAACTGTTATCTGAAAAGGGCACCTATTTCTGTTATTAGTGTCAAGAGAAATACAGTTTAGATGTCTATGAAGATGTATATAATAGTATAAATAAGTACATATTATGCAATTAACACAATGCAATTTACTCTAAATAATCTCATTTTGATTCACAACTTTAGTGTTGAATAACAGAAGTAGAATGGAAACATATATTTAGTCATCAGTGTGAATTTCATTCACATATGGGCTTTGTTTCAAGTATTTTCTCAAGATTGGAAAGCAACATTCTATAAGTCATGAGTGGTTTCTGTTAGAATAATATCTTGCTTCTTCATTGTGTTCAAGAGATGTATGTTATGAATATGCAAATGGTGTTTCATTCCATTTAGTTCTGCAGCTTCAACATTTTATTAAATATGTAATCCTAACCATAATATGCTACTTCTTGGAAGTTTGTGGTCATAGCACAACTTTTGAAATATAAGAATGCATTTTCAAAATCAGAAACAAAATAATTTATTACTGAATTTAGATAATGTTGAAACTAACACATAATATTCTATATGGGCTTGCTTCCTATCCTAAACTAAAGTCAGGGCAAACAGGGTTTTTTAAACCATCAATATTATATACATCTCTTTTGGCTAGTGACTAAATTGTAATTTAAATTAATTTTTTCCTAATGATTTAAACCATGATTTCAATTGATTTAATATTGAATATAATAATATTAAGTTGATTTAATTTAAATCATACCTTACCCTGTTTTGAACCCACATAATGCTCTACAGTTCTCATTATGGGGACTAGTAACTAAATTGCAATAGAAGATAATAGTGCAGTAATTCCCAGCTTTTGGGGGTCAATGGCACATTTGGAATTTTGAGAATTTGGGCACTCCCATCAAATGGCTGTCTTGGCCAACAAACCATGCACAAACTTATACAATACAAGAAAGCAAGCAAGAAAGTAAAATTTCTTGCCAACTCTTGCAGCCTCCCCCTATAAACTATCATATGATCATTTATTTCCTTTAGTAAATAGCTCTTTCTACGTATACTATTTCATGAGAGCATCCATGTAAACAAAAAGCTGACATAGCTTTTTTCCCAGTTGGAGAATTGTTGGGGACTGATAACTACATGAAATCAAAAATGTCAACACACTGCATTTTTAAAAGTATATTATACTTGGGTTTCCTGTAATTGCAGGAAAATGTAGCTTTACTGCAAAGAATGTATCTATTTTGTATCTGTGTTCTAGATACTCATTCCTGCTCTTGTTTTGAGAATAGTTATTTTTAATTTATCCAAAATTACTTTTTCTATAACTTTCTATAATCAGTAACTCAAGGAGATTTAAAATTAATTTTATTGCTATAATATAGAGAGAAGGTTGACATCTGTCAGATTGTTTACCCATTTAGTTCAGGGTAACTATCAGCAACCTTCCAGGCTCTTTCAGATCCCTTGATAAATGATCACTTTAAATGAACATGTCAAGGATTGAAAAGCTTGCATAAATGGTACCACACTTTGGTCCTTCTGTAACAAATGCAACAATAAAGGCATATTTTTCCCAATAAAATGAAAGCAGAAATTGTGACATGAGCAATAATGAATGTAGTATTTTTTTTTGTTTTAACTGGAATGAAGATTATTGTTTTAACTGGAATGTAATATTATTAATATATGTAATATAACATGTTAATTTTTTTCTTTCTAGGCAGTTCATAGCAGTTGAGAATGCTGCAGACCATCAATGTGAACCCAACCCTTCTGTTTGATATACACATTTTAGTACAAACTTTGCTTTTTACTTTTAAAAAATGAACATTTTTCAGAATATGAAAACTTGGAAATAATTAATGTTCTCTTTTTTCTCATCATTGTTAAATGATAAAAGAATTCCTGAAAACAGAATAGCATTATTCAAGGCAGTACTTATGACCTGAGACACTAATTATCTTTAAAAAACTGAAACATATTAACATTTAATATAACTACTCACATATTGAATTGTGAAGTGCACTATTTCTAAGTGGGGTAATGATACTACTCTCTCCATGCACAAAACCAACTCTACAGTTGTCTCAAACACAAAATGAAGATCTTCTGTGAAAAAATATTGTATATTTCTATTTCTGAAATGAACAATTTTATAATGATGTAAATGTCTCCCAATATCTGGATGTGGTGCTAAAGACAAGTCATTTTTGACACAAGCTGTACAAAGAGGACCTTTCCTTAAAATAACTTCTAGCCAAATTTATATTCCTCAGCATGCACAGAATGAAAAGGAGAGTGAAGATGATTTAGACAAGATGTTTTCTTGAACCATAAAAGGAAAATGTGAGATTCAACTTGCAACATTGCAGAGAATTTTTTTTGTCTGTATGTTGAACGGGTCTTGGTGGATTTAAATCAACTCAGATGTCATCAAACGAATCTTCTCCTCCATCTTTACAGAAGTTTTCTCCATCTGTGTCTCATGCTGCTGCTCCACCTACCCCATCTTTATCTTCAAGTCCACAATCTGGACTCTCAGGCCGACTTTCCAATGGCAGCTTCAGCACACAAAGCCTCACCAACTCCAGAGGATCTGTACATGGAATCTCTTTTTTGCTGCAGATTGGTCTCACTCGAGAAACAGTTACAATTGAGGCTCAAGATCTCTCCCTGTCTGTTGTTAAAGACCTAGTGTGCTCTGTAGTTTATCAAAAGGTACAGTAGAACACAGTGTTTTACTGATTTTAATGATCATGTTACTGTTATCTTTCTCCCTTCGGTATTTAATTCAGGTTTGAATAAACATACAAGAAGAGCAAAAATTAACATGCAAATTCTTATCTACGTTGTTGTCCATGGCGTCTTTGATATTTTGAGGATTTGATAGCATGAAACCTTTTCTACCCATTAGTACTGCATTGGAAATTTAGAATAATTCTATTTCAGAATTCCAAATTCTGTGAAGAGATTACTTGAACATAAGAGGTCTGCCTTCTTTAAGAGTTTATCATCAATATGCAAAATGAACCGTGAATAGGATGGGAATGTAGGGACAGAAATTGCTTGCTTGCTGTTGTTCAATCCTTCTCTCATTTGTTTGATAAAGCCTCGAACAATTGAATAAGCTTTCTGTGAATAAGAAAATATAGATGGATTATAGATGGATTAGGGAGCCAGTTTGTTGTAGTGGTTAAGCATCAGACTAGAAACTAAGAGATTTGGGTTCTAGTCCCACCTTAGGCACAAAGCTAGTTGGTGACTTTGGGCAAGTCACTCACACTGAGCCCTAGGAAGTAGGCAGTGGCAAACCACTTCCAAAATCTTGCCAAGATAACTACAAGGACTTGTCCAGGCAGTTACCAAGATTTAACACTGATTCAAAGGTAAATAATAATAATAATAATAAAAATAAAATATGTATTTATTTATTAAATTTATATACTGCCTATCTTCTGAAAAGCGACTCTGGAAAGCTTATAATTAAAATCTTAAATATAAATAATATTAAATACATTAAATACAAAGGCAAAAGGCAGAAATGGCAAGATGAATATGGAAATGGCCATTGGAGCAACCCTGTCAAAACCACAGGCTAACTGGCAGACCCAGTTTTTATGCTCTTCTGGAAGGCCAATAGGGTGGGGTGGATCTCACCTATATTCCATAGAGTGGGGGGCACAGCAGAAAAGGTTCTTCTTTTATACCTCACCAGCCATAGCTTTTGACCAAGAGGCATGTCCCTTTTACCAGAGCGACTAGGATGGGCTGATATTGGGGCGACCTGGTTCCTCAGATAACCTGGATTAAGATTTAACAAGGCAGTCCTTTGGTTGTCTGTTTAATAAATAGTACCATTTTCCCACATTTTTTATTCAAATTACACAAAACTAGGCTTGCAATCTTTAGTGGAATTATGAATCTTGAACATATTGTTTATTTATAATGTCAGAGGGAGGATTTAATTTAAAATTCAGCATCATGGAAAGTTATTGCTTATAATTTGCATATAATTGGCAATTTTTAATCCAAGTGAGTATTTGTATAATATGACTTGATTTAATAAACTTCAGTAGTATTCTAGCATCTCCTTCCAAATTGGCAGGTTGTATTAGAATGAATGCAGCAGTAGAAAGTATGGTAGATTGAGACCCAGGTGTATGTTGTATTTCTGATACTATTTCCCCACAGAAAATTTAGGAGTAGGCTTTAAATTTAGTATTACACCTTGCACTGTTGAGAAAAGCAATATATTGAGATATTTGTATTTGTAAAGGGAGCAGGAAAAGTGTGTATGATTCACTGGGATTCACACTCAATTTGTCCCTGGGAAAAATCTTACAGGGAAAACATCAGCCCAGGGGTGCTTTGATGATTTGCCAAAAGTCAGACAGGAAATTCTTTATCAAATGAGTTTTTGAATGTGAACTTTTTACAACTAAATTCAGCATCTGGGTATCTATATTACATTAATCTTTTTAGATAAGAGCTCATGAACTCTGGTTTATCCTACATTTGCATGTACCAGCAATATATATATATAAAAAATACTAGTATCAGAAAGCCGGACTTCCTTTTACTTATTGTGGATCAGAGTGTGATCGGTTGATAGATCTAACATATCCTATGTTAAAAATGTATGCTTATTAGCTTATGATTTGAAAATTGGATTATAGTATTTGCAAGTGAGATTTTAGTTGAATTCCCAAGTAATTATTACAGATAAATTTGGCAAGTAACAAAGCTGGTTTCTTTTTGGTCAGCTTGGAAGTTTATATTACCATTTGTGTAGTTCATTTCAATACTTGGACAACATACTTTATTTTTAGGAGAAATCTTACATTTACATCTTACAGTAAACATTCCTGCTTTCAAACTCATTTCTCATGTATATGCATAATTTAGTTATTCTAATATTATTAGCTACCACTATTCTTTCTGTATAGATATTGGTTATATTTTTTCTTTATTCAGGCTTTTAAGTTAGTATCTTCCTGTTGATTCTTGGCAACTTCCAATTGTACAAGCACTTGGCTAAAGTTCAGAAGCATGTTATAGGAAGCCAATTGTACTCTAAAAGGAGTATAACTTTGGATTCTGGGTTTGTCCTTTCCAGTTGGCTTTAGAATGGTGTATATGAACGAAAGCTCTTATTATGCCCACAGCAGCTGCAGAGTGAGCATATGTTCCATATAGACAACACACTTCTGATCAGGAAATAGGGAGGAGGGGTGCTTATATGTGATGGATTTCTTTTTCATAAGGATTTTTGCAGCTGGTGCACAGGTGGCAGTATGACTCCAGTTGCATAAGTAGATCTCTCAAATGGATTGGACCATTGTAATATTTGAGATGTGCAACTCAGTTTTAAAATAATATTTTAGACCGTATATTTATATAATATATGTGTTATGAGAATATTTCACAAGCTATATCGATCATGAGAAAAAAGTAATATTGAGATAATATGCAGTCTCTAGAAAGTATATAAAATATTGTAAACATTTAACTTTCTAAAAGTTTTTAATCAGGCAAGTGAATTCACAACCAGGAAAGAATAAAGGAAAAAATAGGAAAGATATTAAAGCAATATGCTTACAGGGTTACTAACTTGGATTTCTGAGAGAATTGGCACACCTTTAGATGGATATTCTGATATATAGAAAATGTATTGTGTTCAAGATTCATGGGGGAAAAAAACAGGAAATAAGTGTTAGTCACTCAAATGTGGCAATATTATCCAAGCTATTAATATAATCTGTGTCCATCATTTGAGAAATACACTGAGAACAGAAAATAAATTGATTAGGCAGCTGTTAAAATAGTTTCAATTATAGAAAGAGTCACTTGCCCAAAGTAATCTGGTTGGTTTTCATGCCTGGGGAGGCTAGAACTCACAATCTGCTGGTTTTTAAACCAGCATCTTAACTACTATACTAAACTGTCTCTCAATTGGTAGACTTCTGTGATGGGAGGTGGACCAGGGTAATTAAGGACAGTTTTCCAAGTTTATGGATCAGTATATCAGGAGTCTAAAACCTATAAGAATACAATAGGGTATTAATCTGCTGGCAAAGTGAGAGCAATTTCAGTATCCCATGACAGGAGATAATTCTAGAGGCATAGCTCTATCCCCAGAGCTGTGCTTGATTCCTACATCTTGAGATTCTGGCAAAGGATTTCAGAGAAGGGCTTTCTTTGACATAATTACTTTTCTTGCCTTTCATTTTTTGCTGTAATCATTTTTTTCGGTTATCTGCTTTCTTTAATGTTTCCTTTTCTCTCTTCTGTCATCCCTTAAAGTGGTGTTCTCTATTATCTTCCCTTTTATCCAGTCTCATATACTCTAATCCTTTGAACTGCCAGAATTCATCTGATTCTGCATTTTTCTGTTTTACAGTCCCTTTTCTCTCATGATTCATCCTTTCTGCCATTCCAGAGAATTCTGTCTTCTATTGTTAAATGACTTCTTCAAAAGGCTACATCGCTTCTAATACACCTATTCATGCTTCTGTTAAAGATTTACTGTTATATTACCTTAAAAATATTATTTTCCTTAAGATATGCTGCTGAGTTATTTGATTTTTTTTCATTTTGCTTTAAGAATTTAGCATTATCTTAGTATTGCTCTGCATGTGTGAAAGCTAGCAATGGTGTTCTGGATTTACTTGTATCAAATTATTCAATTAAAGATCCAACAGAAAGTTATGACTTCTGCCTTTAATTTTTTTTTTCATTTGACAAGATGACTCCTACAAACGTCTTAAATAGTAGATGAAAATTGAACAGTTTTTCCATGCTTTAATCTTTTCCCTAGAGAAAGTGTCCCTTTGCTTATTAATCCTGGCATGATTCAGTATGGGTTTTATCCTGCTTTCAGTTCCTGCATAACAATTGTTATTATAATACTTAATTTCTAGCTAACTTGACAAAGACTTTAAAAAGCTTATATGTGTGTTTCATTCAAAATCATACAGATATATATGCTCCTATAGGTAAGAAATGGGACTCAGTGGCTCAGTAACTAAGATGCTGAGCTTGTCGATTGAAAGGTCGGCAGTTCAGCAGTTCGAATCCCTAGTGCTGTGTAATGGGGTGAGCTCCCGTTACTTCTCCCAGCTTCTGCCAACCTAATAGTTCGAAATAGTTCGAAATGCCTTTGAAGTAGAAAAGTAGAAAAGTAGAAAAATAGGACCACCTTTGGTGGGAAGATAAGAGTGTTCCGTGCGCCTTTGGCATTTAGACATGCCGGCCACATGACCACAGAGATGTCTTCGGACAGATCTGGCTCTTTGGCTTTGAAATGGAGATGAGCACTGCCCCATAGAGTCGGGGACGACTAGCACACATGTGCAAGGGGAACCTTTACCTTTATTGGTAAGAATAATACTGTTTTGACGAATAAAATAAAAAAAAATCCATTAATTGTAAGCTTTTCTGCTCATATTTAGCAATGTCATCATACCCTAAAATGTAACTGTCAGGAAATATTTGTAAGGCACCAGGAAATGTAATGTACAATGTTGTATCTCAAAACATTCACTCACATATAACTAGATTGCAAATATGTGGCAATGTTTACCATTTGTATTATTTCTCTTTGCTTGGATAATTTTGCTTACCTCAAGAAGGAAGAGTATTATGGGTATATATTTATATAAAATATTTATATTAGGGGATTTGGTTATTTATTTATTTACAATCAAATACAAATATTTAGAGTCATGCAGAAAAACAGAAAATTAATTTAAAAAGAAGATATATCCCTAATATATCATCAGTACATCTATAATATTGAATATGAACTACAGTGCCAATTGAACAAAATTTAACAACTCTTCTACTGATTGCAGAAAACTTGTTGTCTTACATGAATGAGAATAGCTGCCTCTTCTGAATTACCATAATTATTAGTTAGGCTGAGCGTTATTAGATGAGCATGCTGGCTGTATAAAAAAGATCAATGGAAAAACATACTATAGGTAAAACAATTTAATTTCTTTGCTTTTGGACAAGAATATTTCTGAAACTTCAATAACCAGACAAGTATAAAACCACACAGAATATAAAATGTTGACTTCATTATTTCCACTTCATAGAAGATAGGGCTTGAACTCAGATCCTTTAGGGAGGATTATTGAAGAAAAATTGCCTTAGCTCCAACTTCTGTGACTAAACAAAGTCAAACATAAAATAAGCTGGGAAATTTTGAGATTGATTTATATCTTTTCTTCCCTTGTAAGATAATTAGAAATAGGAAGTTGTCAGTGAAGAATATAGATAGTCCTTGATGGGAATCACAATTGGGACTGAAATTTCAGTTGTAAATCATAGCATTCATAAGTTGTAGCATCCACATGACCAGACCTAATTTCGGGTGGTCATTAAGTAAAATTATGTGGTTATAAGTCTGAATCTATTCTCTGGAATGGGCTTTTTTTTTTTGCCAGAAATGGCAAAAAGCGTTGGAAATAATGGTAATGTAAGTGTGGGAAACTGCAACCAGTCCCAGATATGAGCCAGTTGCCAAGCATCTAAAATGCATTCGTGTGATTGGTGTGTGTGTCTCTGTGTGTGACATTTTAGGATGTCTGGAAGTGCTTTATGGGCTGTAGAGCATTTTTTTCTAAGGCTGTTGTAACTCCAAACCGTATTTAACAATCAGTAGTAAGACAGGAACTACTGTAATTTGAGCAGGAAATTAAGATGACAACGCCACATATGAACCTCAGTAAAAATTAGTTCAGCTTTTAGTTTTATCAGAGAGACTTCAGTGTTTGCAACAAGGTTCTTAAAAATTTGGGCTGGGCAGGTTCTGGTGCACTTGAGTCTGGGTAATTGCAAATCTGTGTGCTGCACAGCATACGACTGATGAGTATGAAGGTATTTATCATGAGGTGCATAACTGGTGCTGAAGGAAATATTGAAATACCTTAATTTGATCAATTTAGAAACAATTTGTTTTCTCTGGTTGATGGAGAATGATGAACTTTTTGGAAAGAGTCTACCACAGATTTATAGTAATTTATTATCAGTCTTTCCTATCTACAATAAAAGATAAGGACTTCGATGTCTGTCTCAAGATCATTTCAACTATAGACAGGATAGCTTTTAGAAGAATTAAAGCAGTTCTATTGGCCAATTTTGGCGAATAAGAAATTTAGATTTTGTCAAAGTTTGAACCAAATAATGAACTTTAAAAATGGGGTTTGGAGATTAATGTAGACACATCCTTGTTTTACCCTTTTTTGGATAGGAAGAAAAGATAAAAAATCCCTGAAATACTGTAACAGACATGCATTATAATATTTCATGTAAATATATAATTTATATTATATATAAATATATAAGAAGATATTGATCTGCAAAGGAGTAGCCAGTCTTGCCTAAAACCTATCTCCTAGTGTCACAGTAAGATTGATAGCTTTAAATCAATAAAGGCAACAAAAAGAATATCCAGAGGGAGATCCCAAAGGTGTTTTTTCATGAGACAACTGGACGTTCTTGTTTTTATTTTGAAGATATTCATCCAAGAAGCTGCTTCAGCTCTGACTGGATGGTGGGGAATGGAAGGATTTATATTTCTTGCCAACAGCTGGTCATTTGCATCCTTTTAGAGGCTTGTTGAAGCACTTGGAGGTTTATCTTTGTCCTCAGGGTCACCTGAGTAGTGCTAATGGATCCTGTAGTTTGCAATTTTTTGGAAATCTGTTTATACTCCCACACCATTCGAAGGGTGTTTATTCCAAATTATATAGCTAAAAGTCTATGACCTGGGTGACTGAGAATCTCTATAGACATCCAGAGGGAGGAGATACATAAAAAAGAGACAATAATCTGTTTGAAGATTGATCTTTTCTTGGTGCCTAAAATCTGCTTTGCTCCTCTTATCAGAATACTGGCTGCACCCTCCAGCTAACTAATTTTTCATGAAGATGTTTAATGTACAGCTGTTTAATATACAGGTAGTCTGCAACTTATAACCATTTGTTTAAAGAAGTTACAAGGTCACTGAAAATAGTGACTTACGACCATTTTTCGTATTAATGATTGTTGCAGCATTTCCGTGGTTACCTGATCAAAATTTAGTTACTTGGAAGCTGGCATGTATTTAAGAAAGTTGCACTGTCCTGAGGTCATGCAACCTTCTGACAAGCAAAGTCATTGGGGAAACCAAGTTCACTTAACAGTCATGTTACGAACTTAACAATGGCAGTGTTTAACATCTGTGGCAAGAAAGGTTTGTAAAATGGGGCAGAACTCACTTAACAACTGTTTTGCTTAGCAGGGGAAATTTTGGGTTCAGTTGTGGTCATGAATTGAGGACTACTTGTAGTTAACTGGGTGGTGTTTATTATATATTCTGTTATTATAAAAAGCAAAATAGCTGTGTAGACTTCATAATTCTATATAATTCAGATGAAGTCCTAAATGACCAGATGCTTAAACAAAAATCTCTTAATTTTTCTAGGACTTGGAATTCTAGCAGCTTGGAATTTCTTCCTCTTTCCATTTAAAACAATATTTTTCATTTTTTTATTTTTCAATTTTTCTTACCTTTATGAGAAATCATTATTCTCTATGCATCAGACTTACCTTTATGAGAACTGTTTTTCCTTAGGTTGGACTGAGAATTTCCTTATTGCTTTAACTGTTTCTTTGAAACTGTTTTCCATTGTTGTCTATTTGATTGTAATGTATGGTGTCCCATCTGCAAGGAAGAGATTTCAGATTTCACCTATCTTGTTTTCATCTTTTCTTATAAATCCAATCCTTACATTTCTAAAACAACCACTCAATATTTTTGACTATCTTTAAATATGATATATTATTTAATGACTAAAGTTGATGACTTAATGAAATATAAGAATCATAGGAATCAAAATTTATTTTATAAGTTTGAAAATGAGAATATAAAATAATTTAAAAATATTTATTTAAAAGTGTTATACTTAGTTTGAGTGTTTCACTTTAGCAAAAAAATAAATAAATTCAAAGGCTCAACTAGCTATGTAACTTTTTATATATTTATCTTCATAAGCAATAGTGAATTGACAAAACATTGTAAATAGGATTTCTATAAGAAATTCTCATTCAAGAAAGGAAGTACCAGGGATTGCTTTTCTTTTTGCAATCAAAATGATTAACAGCCATCCCTTCAAAATTATACATTTGAGAAAACTGTGCCATAAATGTGTTTTTTTACCCGCTCGAATGCTCAAATTGTATAGGTTTATAAAGAAGAGTTTGCCATAGTCTTTTGAAAAGTCATATATTCTTATCATGACATAGGTGAAATTTTATTAATAAAAACAAAAGATAGCAAGGATGAGTGCAATTGTAATGGTTGATTTTGATTTTAAAAGTTACTCGAACATTGCGTTAAGCATTGCCTCTATAATATAGCAAATCAGGAGATTGCCTTTTGAAATTGGGTTATGATAGTTGGTAATCAGTTGCAATTTTTAAAAATTCTAGTATTGTGTAAATTAGATTATGATTTACTTTCAGTGTTCTTATCCTGATATAATTTCATTTAAATTAAAAAGTTTTATTTATTGAATTTATATAGCTGTCCATATCAAATGTTTGACTGGTAATTATTAGTCGAAAAAACTTAAATGGTAATTATATAGCCTCTGTTAGCCTTAGTCTCTACTTTTTCAAGGAAGACTATAATATCTAGTATAAAGAATTCTAGTTTAAATCATTTCATTGTTCTTGATTTATATCATATTATGTTTACCAAGCTCTTAATGTCATCACAAGAAGAACACAGATATCATTTAATGAAGGTCAGATCTTTGGAAATAATACATGTTATATCTAAGTTCGAAAAGAGGAAAAGAAAGTATGGGTAAATCAGTTTGATATTAGTATTCTGAGCATACATTAAGAACATTGATCTGTAAGTGCTAAAAGTCTGGACTGCTCATGAATTTATCAAGAATATATCTTGTGAAAATAATTGTTTGATAATCGACTACTTCTATAGTAGATGATGGGAATAATACAGAAAAACTATCTTGATTTAATTAAAGTACATGATATTCTGGTTAGCAAGTTAAACATAGGCTGGTGGCATGATAACTAACTGGATGTACAACTGGCTTTAAATTTATACTGAAAGAATATGGTGAGGAAAAATGAAAAGGATTCTATACCAGACTGGTTATCAATTGGGTCAACAAGGACGTGCCAGATGCTAAAAGTTCCTAGGTATTTGTCGACAGGTGGGTGATGGGACTTGGGAGCTAAAGTTGGTCAATCAGGATCTAGCTCTGTAGGATTACTGAAAGAACAACAACAATAGATTAGGCAAAAGAATATTGTGTTGGAAAATTGTGCCATAATCACATATTATTATTAATCGGAAGCAACAAAGCAGGGCTACTTAAACCAAATGTTTGAACATTGGAAAATAATGTTCCCAGTCTCAAATATCACTGAACAACAATTAGCAGATCAAAGGATATTCATTACTAAAAATATAATATTCAGAGACATAGAATGGGAAGAGATTTAGAAAAAATATGAAAATGAAATGCTTCAAAACAATAATAGTAGAAACTCAGATAAGAATAATTGTAAATATGAAGGGAACAGCTGATGTAAATTACAGAAATGATAACTTAGAAGAAGTAACAGCAACAGAACCAGTATAGGCCTCCATTGAAACAACCTATAAACTGACCCCCTGAAAGGAAGAATTAGAAGATTATGGCATATTCAGAATTATCAATATAAAATACTGATAATTTCTTGAAAGTAGTTCCCTCATAAAATCTGGTACCTATAATGAAGGATGTAAATAAGTTGCTTGCAAGGATTAAAATTATGCCTGTCAAACAGACCAGTCAGCTTGCCTAAAGGACAGCAATGGTGGTAACAGAAGAACTGAGTATTGAAATTAGAAAGCCACAAGTAAAATAATATTTAATCCAAAGTGGAAGATCAGACTGGAGGCTAAAATAAAGAAATTAAGATCAGATACAAATACTTAAAAAAAAGAAAAAAAAGAGGACATCTTGATGAATGTAAGGAATCAAGACAAGTCTATTAAAAAAATGACTTAGCACCAGAAAAGTCAAAGAAGCTTTGGATGTCAATTGGAAGACCATATAAAACAGAAATTGTTAAAAATTGAATGAAAAAAAAATTAAAAACTGAACATCTCCTGGAAATGATCAAATGCATGGCTTTTGGCTCAAATATCTGATTATCTTGCATCCAGTTATAGCTACACAGCTTAATGAAGTATTGCATAAAGGAGTCATCAGCAACTGGTTATTAACTGGCAAAACATCTATAATTCAAAAATACTCAGCAAAAGGGGCAACATCTGGAAATCACAGACAATAAGTTTGCCTACAATGTTTAAATTACTCACAGGTATAAAGGTGGACAACATCCAAAATTGTCTGTGGAGACTCTCAATCATCCAGGTCTTGGTTGTACCAAAGGTGCTATTTCCAAAAGACTTCTGGACTTTCTTGTTTTTTTCATTGAAAACATTTTGCTTCTCATTCAAGAACTGAGAAGCTTCTTGTATGAGAAGTGAAACTTTCTCAAAGAAAAAAAACAAGAAAATCCAATTGCCTTTTGGAAAGTGCACCTTTGGAACATCCAAGATTATTTAGAAGGAAATAATATCTTTCTAGTAGAATAGAAAGGAGGGGGGAAAAAGGAAAAGTAGAGATACAAAAGATCAACTTCTGATTGATAAAGTGGCTTTGGAGAATTGTAAAGGCCAATAAGTTAATTTACACATGGTCTGGATTGGTTATAAAAGGGTCTTTGATTCATTACCAGATAGTTGAATCATCAAATGTTTGGAAACAATTGGTGTCATTAGAATTAAACATTAGAATGTGTATAAAAATGTTAGAAGGTATATAGAAAAAATATCGGAGCAGAGAAAGACAGAATTGATGGTTGGAAATAAAAAAAATGGGTTTGTCAGCATTAGGAGAGGCAGGATATGGAAGAGCAACCATCTTAGTTGGGAAGAGGTTTCAAGTGGGGAATTACTCTGAACTCATTTTATAAACACAACAAGGCAAGATTTGAACTCTACACGTGTATCTGTTTGTTTATATCTAACACAGGGTGACTTTTCTGTCATTGACATGATTTCATTTTCAGTGATTTTGAAAGAATTAAAACTTGTCTGTCAAACAGCAAAAAAAAAATGCTAATAATATTTTACATTTGCTTTATATAGCTGAACCGAAGATTTAAGGAAGATCAGAAATTGAAATCCTAAAAGAGTCTTCGGTGGCGCAGATTGCTAATGCACTGGCTAAGTGTCTCCACTTAAGTCCAGCTGCTTGCAATTAGTGCTGGT